>APFE030668964.1:270457-285399 GCA_000404065.3 Pinus taeda | reverse complement strand
TTGACTTGACTAGTTCAGCCCCCCACAAGCGACCAAGCCACATCCATGTGCTTTGCAGGGACTAGCTACTACGCAGCCAATCTTGTTTAATGGAGTAATTGTGTTATAATAATAAAGTTAAAAATAATATAAGTTAATATTCTCAATTATTGTGAGGTAGTTTAGCACAAGTTGTGACGTATTTAAATTTCATGAAACTTGATATATTTTGGAAGAATGTATTCCATTTGGTGAAATAAAAGTAAGTTACATATTTGTGTTTTGAGCCTCGACATGTTTATATTTTTGGAAACATGATATAATTTGGAATTTGGAATAATATATTTTACTTGATGAAATAGAAGTAACAATATTAAAAGCTTACTAAAAGTAAGTTTACTTAACACAGTTAAATTTTAAAAAATGATTTTTAATATAATGCATTGTGAAAATCTTTTAATACTTAAATTCAAGAGTGAAGAGAAGTTTATTTGAATGGCTCAGGAGGCACAATACTTGCTAAGGTTTTGTAAATGGGGTAGCAAGCTAAGTGAGCTTGATTGTGAGGAAAACTCCATAGTTAAGCACGCTTGACCCAGAGGCGATCTGTGATAGGTGACCTCCCGGGAAGTCCCAGTTACTAGGTGCAAGCCCTAGAAGTGATGATTGAAGCTTTGTGATTCATTTCACTAGTTTCAATCCCCCTTCTTCATCCCTATGTGATTCATTTCATTAGTTTCAATCCCACTTCTTCACCCCTCATGGAAATGGTCATAGATGAATGAAGTGATGATTGAAGCTTTGTGATTCATTTCACTACTTTCAATCCCCCTTTTTCATCCCTGTGTGATTCATTTCACTAGTTTCAATCCCACTTCTTCACCCCTCATGGAAATGGTCATAGATGAATGACTTACTTCTGATGCAATGAGTGCTAAGTGGACTATTCAAAAATCATGAGAAATTAGTCAATTAAGACTATCTCTCATGGAAATGGTCATAGATGAATGACTTGTGATACAATGAGTGTTAAATGGACTGTTAAAAAATCATGAGAAATTAGTCAATTAAAACTATCTCTCATGAAAATGATCATCTATATACCCTAAAAACCCCTCATTACTTAAACAGCAAAATTATTAAAAATTAAAATTAATAAAGATATAATATTATATATAAGATCGTCATTTCACCTAAATGTTATTAAATTCCCAATTTTTAAAATACTCCATATATTCGCAAGTAGATTAAAAATAATAATTAAATATATAAACTGAAATAATCGTGCTTTTCGTTTGGAAAGGAGTGACTATGGTTGGGAAAGGATTGAGTGGTGGATTTAAAAAATAGTTATTTGTTTTCCGGGAAAGGTTAACTCGTGGATAATATATTTGTGTGGTTTAAGAGAGCATTGCATATCCTAATGAAAAAGGGCTTGGCTTAAAGGCTGTGCTGAAAACTCTCCAAATTAACTGAATCTCCAAATTAACTGAACTATGAAAAATTAAACAGTTTTTTTGGAAGGAAATTGAGAGGCTTTGAGGTGAGAAAAAAAAAAAAAAAAATGAAATTTGCATGTGAGTGCATGATGTGTTGGTTGGGGTGGTTGGCTTTCGCACCCCAGCCACGTTCGATTTCTGCGGGAGCTGCGCGATGCTGCAGCACATTTGTTTCGGTGATGATGTATGTGTTTTGGTGATGTCGTAATTCTGCTCGCTTAGGCCATATATGTTGTATGATGGTATCTGTTCGCTTCGCTTCGGGGATATATGTTGTATGATAGTATCTGCGCGCTTCCGCGATTAATGTTGTATGGTGAAATCTGCTCGCTTCAGCGATATGTGTTGTATCATGATTCTTCAGCGAGGATACTCTCCCCCACTGAAAGAAAAAAATAAAAATAAAAAATAAAAAATAAAATTAAATTAAATAAAAAATTAAATAAAATTTAAAATTAAAAATGAAAATGGTTCAATTTGTAAAGAAGCAATATAGATTTACACTACAATTTAATTATTTATTTCAGTGATATTTTACTTTTTATATATGATTTTATAAAAAGAAAAATTCTTTTAAGTAAATAATTTAATTTATTAAATCGTATTGTGGTTATTTTATTTTTTTTCGTTGAGTCATGTAACTTAATTTTGTGATATTTTTATTTGAATCATTTTCAATTGATTTATTAGGTTAATTTTATTTTTTCATTAAATCAAATCATCTTCAATTAATTACTTAATTAAGTTAATCAATTATTTTATCGGTTTAGCTTCACTTTTTTCGCTAAACCAAGTTAATTTTAATTTGTTATTTCTTTAGTTAAATAAACTTCAATTGATTTATTCTCACTTTTTTCACAAAATCAAATCATTTTAATTTTTTATTTTTTAATTAAATCAATTTCAATTAGTTAATTGAATTAACTTTACTTCTTTCATTAAATTACATCAACTTCAATTACTTTACCATCCCTTGTTACAATAAGTCAATTGCAATTGGTTACTTTTAAATATGAATACTTATAGCAAGCCCACTTCAATTTATTACTTCCAAATATCTAATGTTCATATTTATGTAATAGATATATCATGTAAGGGCACATCTTTCCTTTTTACACAACATCAGAACTTCATACTTAATAAACATATTATAGATGGTTACATTTAATTTTATTATTGTACATAATTTTATATAGATAAATTGGATTAAAAGTAATTTATACAATGTAATCCTTGTATTTTAAATAATATTTATATTATATTTAAGAGGAATTAGTATAGAGTATGAAAGTGTATTTGGAGTTGCCATCCAATTAAGGTAAAAATAGAAAGAATAAATAATAATAATTTAGCTAAATTTTTTATTATAATTATAAATAATAAAAAATAAATAGAAAAATTGATTATATTATTAAAAACAAATCCATCAACAAAAAACCAAGAAAAAAAAAAAAGAATTAATTCTTTTTATTATTTAATTAATCTACTTGCATAAATAAAATATGGAAATTATGGAATAATAAATGTATCTGAACTAACTCTTCAATTCCAACTAAACAATGATCCATTAAGCTTGAAACTATTTAATCTAAACAAATATATTTTATATCAAGAAAAACTTGGAGTTTATTCTCTCAACTTAGGTGTGAATTTTTAGCTAACTTGAAAAGAAGCATCACCACAATTTAACTTGTTTTCACTGCAATGGTCATAATCTCATCTATTATAGGAAGTGGTTTTCCAATTTAGTTATTTATTTGTAAAATTTAAGAGAATTACTAGTTAGTAGAAGCGTTATTTATTTGTTATATAATAGGAAATTGTTGAATCTAATATTTGAGATATTTTTGTAATTGGTTTTAATAGATTAGATATTTTCTTAAATTTAGAAATCAGTTTTATATTTAGTGGATCTTAATAGATTGCTCTTTTTTAATTGAATGTGGAACTTTTTGTAATTGGTTTTAATAGATTAGATATTTTCTTAAATTTAGCAATCAGATTTGTACTTAGTGGATCTTAATAGATTGCTCTTTTGTATTGAATGAAAGATTGGCTTAACTGAATATTTTTATTTCTCTCTTATTGTGTAAATATTGTTATTTCGGTAGTTCTATTTATTAGTTTGTTGAAGGAATGAATTCAATTTTAATTCTTTTCTCCTATGATCTCTTTGTTTTAGCTTAATCTTGGACTTAGATTAATCGCATATCGCATATCAAAGATCTGATTATTCTTAACATCAGTTCATAGGACTGGTTAATCAATTGTTTCAATAGTGTAGTTTGGTTCAGAGGCTAGGTTGGAAACCATTGAGCTGTATTGAAAACGATTAATTCTTGAAACAACCGAAGACGGTTTAAACCGATGATTAAACCTAAAATTAAAGTCTTTCATGAATTTGGCATTTGACGCCTCTTTAATGTTGCAATCACATTTTTTCCCCGAACTCTCAAAGTCTCGAATAGCCTTATTAGTCCCTGCCTCTAGCATCACAGGGACTATAGCGATCGATCAATCGTTTGACCGCCTATTAATTGATCAGTGGACCCGTTGTTTTTTGGTTTTTTTGTATTTTAACCAAAGTTTGATCGTAACAATTTTATTCACCTAAATTTTATCCAAAGTTTTAAGACTGAAAGCATTCTACCTCTTATTACAGGCTTCACATGGCCCGATGCAAGAAACTTGCGGCAATACCATTTTATCCAAAGTTCAGCCAACCAATATATTTCGAGGCCCTTTTGAGGTCCTTTCCACATGTCTATCAAGGCTCCTTCCACATGGATCTTAGCATGCAAGCACCATTCCACATGCCTATTAGCATGCAACTCTGGTATGGCAAAAGATAGTCGGCGCAGAAGGCTCAAGCAGAAACTAGGGCCACTCCTTCACTATTTTGTCGCCGCCTGCCCAGAAGAGTTTGCAAGATTTCAATTCCAGCCTTTCGACATATTTCATAGCTAGTTGCACCAGAGAAAGGCAGTGGCATTGTAGTTTGCGACCTGACAGACTTAGTATGTATCAAAGTATATTTATGTATTTGGGCAAGGTAATAATTAAGATTAATAAATTCGAATGAAAATAAAGGCTCTTAATTTTTCTGAGAATCTCTGAGTATCTCTTATCTATGTAAATAATAGCCCCGAATTTGAGCACTAGGAAAAAACATCAGTGCAAAGAATACAAAATAATAGTGTACATGCGTTAAACGCTCGAAGTAATAGATACATTTCAAGATTATTAAAATATTCTAAATGCTTATTACCTGAGGTTTCTCTGGCTCATGCCCATTCCAAAATACATATGCCTGAATAACATCTATCCCTCCGTCTTTAGACTTGGCAATAAGGTCGGGCCACATCTGTTTAATAACATGCAAAAAATTTAAGCAAATTGTATAGTTAACAATAAACAAAAACATAGCTAAAATAATACCAAATGCAATACAAACCTCTGGGGTGCTTCGGGGGTAATGTATGGACCTAGAAATTAATAATGTATGATGTCCATTGAATAGCAAAGCTCTCCCATCATAGCTAACACTTGTTTTTGCATTCACTTTACAGTGAAATATAGAAAATATGCAAATACACAATAAAATTACAAACGAAAAACATCTGATAATCTCCATCAGATTCCTTTGTTATTAAAAATTTTGTAAAGCTCCTTGGTTAACGCATTGCTGGTGGATGATTTGGTATTTACACTGCCACAACCCTCCTTTAATGTACTGCACTTGGATTGCAAGAGATAAGTCTATTAATTTGGATTGCAGACATACTACTGAATTATATATGAGCTAATAGATTTAAGATTTTTGTGGGAACAGTTGTTAGCGTGTAGATTTTTCAGACAATTTTCTACATTATTCATCTTTCAAAAAAGTCAATGGATTTGAAATCCTGAACAGAATTACATCAGTGCAGAGACTGCCCAGAACCCGAAATGCACCTGTGACATCGCCTGGGAGCGCCAACGGAGATTGAAACCAAATGATCAGCAAGCTGAGTATCAAGGCATGCCAGGGCAGCCAGAATTCCCATGGAATTAGAAAGAGTTGACAACATAAGAGGCTAGTAAGGCCAAAACAATGAAAACAAATATGTTGAAGATTGTACCCTGAAGCAAAACCCTAATGGTTTGAGCCTGTGTGTCCATCTCTTCTGCAAAACGTGAATCGAGTAAAAATACCACAATAAGAATAGGATAACATAGTGATACTAAAGAAAGCATCTTGATATTTCTATTTTCAAATCCATGTGCTCCAATACTTAGAAAGAACCTGTTTGTTGTCAATACATATTGATAGAACAAAATTACAAACTCGTATTCAAGACAGCATCTTGAGATTCCTACATTCAAATCCATATGATCCATATTCAAAAAGAATCAATTCAATGTCAATATAAATCAAAAGAAGAAAATGAACCATTTTTTAAGATGAAATTGATACACCTCCTGATGTAAGACAAATTTCTAAACCTCACAGACATTCAATGTTCGCAATCAACCTATAAAATGAAGTCAACTCCTGCAGCTTTGTAGAGTAACTTGATGGCATAAGTTGATATTTTTCAGAGTTTCGGGTAGCAGAGTGCACCATTCAAGTTCTTTATGATAACACAACTTCACAAAGCTGCACACATTGATGCCAAGCCGATTGATCCAAAGATCATTTCCTTACATCCCATCTAATGGAGGGTGTGAGGGTGTGCATAGTGGCGATGTATAAATACGAACAAGTGTTTACAATGTTAAAACATGCGAAGGATATAAATACTTTGAGAACCACGTCAATGCGTCAAATTATGCAAGCCTCATATAATGTAATTAATTTCGTATAAATAAATTTGTGGGCCCATCTCTTGGCCACTCGTCCAGAGCGTTGATATCATGTCCTTCCCCATGTAGTCATGCTTGTCACTTCTGTGATAGAGCCAAGGACATGATATTACACTTAATTACCTCCTGCAATGTTGTTACCTTACATGCAATACTTGGTGATTATTAAGTTAATGGTATGTTGATCATGGACATTTGAGCCTGGATTTAGTAGATTTTGGATTTCAACAGATTGACTCTAGACAAAGAAGACATCAACAACTTCTCGCACATGAAGAAGCAAGCAGCTGCCACACCAGGATACTCTCACAAATTTTAAGTTTGACAGCATTGAGTGACAAAAACAACAGCAGTCCAAAGGTTAACTGGTATTTCTTTTTCTCTGGTTTAATAGTTTTTTTGGAGAAACTTTTAGAACAGAAAAATTGTTTATGTTTAAACCTGAAATATATTTTTGTTCTAATACAGTTATCCATGATGACTCCATGTCAAAATATTGTACTCCTGCAAATGTTCTGTTATTTTTACCAGGCTTCTCTCATAATGCGAGTAGTAAGTGTTGCAACCATTAAGTTTCAGAAATTTTTCTCTATAGATCAATCTACTGATAAAAGTCTGCTCAAGCTAGACCCAAGGGGTTATTGTTGATTAGGAATGTACACCATATGCCTTCACTTTCATCTTTTGACGTTACTGCAATTCTGGCTACATTAATGCAGCTGCACTCACTGTCTCTTGCATCTATATGGATTTTGTATTATATAAGTAAAAAATAATTTGATTTTCCAAAAAGAAACAGAAAAGATGTGACATCAAAGATACTCTTATGATTGTAGTTAAGTTTCAGTTCTTTGTTGATAGGTTATTTTCTTTCTACAGAAATTATTCTCTGTAGGCATATTGTGCGTATTACTCAAACTTCACTTCTTGAGTGCTCTGAGTCACTTCATTAATTGTCTGACATGCTTTCTGATGACAGGAGATTAGCGGTAGGAATCTGCCTGAATAGGAGTAGTCATCTTGTCAAATTTATCCTGTTGCAAGTTCCTGTACGCCTTCCTTTATGAAGGTTTGACAGCCCAACAAGGTTTGAGATATCTCATGTTCTGCAATCAGTATCAACTCAGATATCAATTTTGATTTTTTTAAAGTGAGATAACTACGTGTAGTCTTCTATTGTTTATGGCTCTTCTATGTTTGAAATTTGCAGTGAAATGGCTCTTTTACAACTGGCGACCGCGTTTTGTTTGTGCTGGATAGCTGGTGCAGCTTATGCAATCGATGGTAGCTGGCAATCAGTGCATGCTACTTTGTACGATGGCAGTGATGTGTCAGGCACAATGAGTAAGTCTACCGTGCGAGAAAACTATTGGAAGTTTATGAGAATAGTTATAAGCTCAAAAACATTACATTGAATTTGGTGGTTTCGCTATTTTTCTGAACTTTAATACCATATATTACCTTAGTAATTGCATAGTGTAATTTTTGACAGATGGTGCCTGCGGCTATGATAATTTGTATAGCGAAGGGTATGGTTGGAATTGGTCAAACAAATATGGAAGTGTAATTCATACAAGTGTAATTCATGCACGCGGGTCTGTTCAAACCGTATTACATCTGGTAAACATGCATGTTGATGTATTTCATTGTGGACGAGTGGTTGATAGATGGGCCCACTTAGTGAGTTTCTCAATCCCGGTAGGGACTACCGCTACGACAGTGGCTCTCTTGTTCAATGTGGGATCCAACCTTTGAATATTTCAAAGTCATTTGAACCTCGAACTATTCATACCCTCAACGATATTTGGGAATCCAAGTGCATTAAGCCTCTCAATATATCAAATCTTGAACCAACATATTTGGGCCCAAACAAACTAAGCTATAGTGGGCTCCATCAAAATCAGGTTAAAGTGGTTTATTTAAATTTTCTCTTTATAAATTTTCCTTGGGTTAAATTTGGTTTCACTATATAATAAGTTTTTAAACTTGAATAAGTGGGATATGATCCTTTGACCCTGGATATAAAATATTTTAGCGCTTACCTGAAATTTTGTTGCTTGGACTTTGGATCTTAGTGGATAGTAAGTGACATTGGAGTTGGGTTCTTTGAAAAAACAAATCACATTGGTTTTTAGTATCAGAGCATTTTCTAAAATAAAAATAAAATGGAAGATCATCGAGGAGTAGCTCAAGGGAGACTTGTAGCGAATGTGACTTTACAAGTTGAAGCGAGGAGACTTCAAGAAAGAATGGCACCTATGGAGACTACACAAAGGAGAGGAATTAAAGTGGGAGATGTCAATGATGCTAAAGAATAATCTTCTAGTAAAGAAGAAACAAATTAATCAATAAATACAAATATATTAAAGATGTTTGCTAAGATGTCTGCCAAACCAAAGATGGAGGTACAACTATATGAAGGGAATTTAAATGTTGAGGAGTTTATGGACTAGATAAATTCTATTGATAAATATTTTGATTATGAGGATGTTGAAGGAGATAAGTGAGTCAAGTACACAGTGACTAGACTCAAAGGCCTTGTTGCACTATGGTGGGATGGTGTACAAGTTGAATGAAAGAGGAAAGGAAAATCTAAGATTAAATATTGGGACATAATGGTGGAAAACTCAAAGGTAAATTTTTACCCAAGGATTATCAAATTAATATTTTTATACAATTACAAAACCTTAGGCAAAATTCCATGTCAATGAGAGACTATACTAAGTTCTATAAGTTGAACATTAGAGTTGGTCATATAGAAGATGGTGCTAAGAAATTTGTTAGATATATAAACTGGCTGAGATTTGATATTTAAGATGAAATCATCCTGTTATCTTTGAATACTATTGAGGATGCATATCAAGCTGTCTTGAAGGCAAAAGAGAATCTTGCTTGGAAGAAAAGTCAGAGCAATCAAGGAGGAAGTATTTCAAAAGGCAAAGGACAACATAGTGGAAAGATGAAGAATCCAATATACAAGATAAGATGGAGCAAACTCCAACAGTCAATCACCAAGAGCAATTGATTCAAGAGGGAGAATATCATTCTCCAGAGGTAGAGGTCAAGGAAGAGACTATCAGCCTATATGTTTCAGATGTGGAAAACTCAGACATATCTCTTGGGAATGCCCTAACAATGTACTAACATGTTAGAGAGGTGCTCATGTTGCGAAAGTAATGGAAGAAGATGAAAATATAGATATAATTGAAAAAGTTCCTGAGGTAGGGGAATCTTTGTTAATGAACCAAGTGTTGATTAAAATAAAAAAGGAAACTTAAGAACCAACTCAAAGAAGAAGTCTATTTAGAACTAAGTGTAAGTCTAAAGGTAAGTACTGCAAGATTGTAATTGACAGTGGAAGTATTGATGGCTTCGTTTCTGTTGAAATGGTAGAAAAATTTATTTTGAAAAAGACAACACACCCTTATCCTTACAAAGGGTCTTGGTTACAAAAAATCCACCAAGTTTTGGTTAATGAACAATGTAGAGTAGAGACCCAAATTGGAAGGTATAAGGATGAAGTTGTTTGTGATGTAATGTTTATGGACGTTTTCCATGTGTTATTACGTATTCCATGGCAATACAATAGGAAATCCATCCATGGTGGAAGGAAAAATACATACACTCTTGGAAACGATGACCAAAAGCATGTTTTATTCTGTTACCATATGAAGGATTTAAAGATGAAGTGGGTCCTAGCATGTTGCTTATGAGTGGGAAGGAGTTATTATGAGAAGAAAAAAGAGAAGAGATACACTTTGCTCTGATTGGAAAATCACAGGGAATTTTTATTAGTATGAATTTGAATGACTTTCCTGAAGAAATTAGAAGCATGTTAAATCAATTTGATGATAATATTGTGGATGAGATACCAAGCAGTTTTCCTCCTATCAATAGCATAAGCCATTACATTGATTTGATTCAAGGATCCAATCTAATAAAGAAAGTAGCGTATCGAATGATAGCACAAGAAAATGAAGAGGTGAAAAGATAGGTTTAGGAATTACTAGATAAAGGCCTCATTAAAGAAAGTTTGATCCTCTATGTTGTACCTATTGTGTTGAGGCCAAAAAAAGATGGTGGTTGGAGGATGTGTATTGACTCAAAGGAAATCAACAAAATTAATAATAGGTATCGGTTTCCACTCCCACAAATTGATGATTTAATTGACTGTATAAATGGTGCTAATTTTTTTTCAAAATTTAATTTAAAAATTGGATATCATTAAATTCGCATCAGAAAGGGAGATGAGTGGAAAATGGAATTTCAAACTAATCATGGGTTGTACAAGTGGCTTGTCATGCTCTTCGGCCTGAAAAATGTGTATAATACCTTTAGTTGACTGATGAATGAAGTTTTAAAGGAATTCACATGGAAATTTGTCATAGTTTACTTGGACGATATTTTTGTGTACAACAAAATGAGAGAAGAACACATACAACACCTTAAGTTTGTTCCAAACATGCCACAAAAAGAAAAATTGTTGATAAATTTGAAAAAGTGTAGCTTTAGGAAAGGCGAATTGGTTTATTTTGGGTTTGTAATCTCCAAGGATGGACTGAAAATGGACCCATATAAAGTTAAAGTGATTATAAATTAGCCAGTTCCATGAAATATATTTTAGGTAAGAAGTTTTCACATCCTTAGAAGTTTTTCTAGAAATTTTATTAAAGGTTTCATTAGTCTGTGTGCCCCCATTATTGAAACCATCAAGGATAATAATCAACCTTTTAAGTGGATTATAACAACAGATTGTAATTTAAATTTCTTAAATAGAGAATTATAGAACAACTAGTCTTAACACTGCTAGATTTTCGAAAATCATTTCAAGTTGAAACAGATGTCAGTGGTGTTTTTATTGGAGCATTTCTAAGTTAGGAGGGATGCCTAATTGCCTACTTCAATGAGAAGTTGAATGAATCCAAACAAAACTATTATTCATATGACAAGGAATTTTATGCTATTCTGCAAGCTTTGAAGAAATGATGACAATATGTTATGCCTAAGGAATTTATCATTCTCACTAATAAGCATGCACTACAATTTATAAACAATAATCCAAAACTAAATCAGAGGCATGTTAAGAGGGTGGAATGTTACAAAATTTCACCGTTTTAATTAAACATACCAATGGATCATCAAGTAACGTAGTAGATGCCTTAAGTAGTATTAATTTAATTCTACAAGAATTACAATTTTATGTTACAAGGTTTGATGTACTTAGAGAGATGTATAAAAGTGGTGTTGATTTCAAGAAAGCCTATGCAGAATGTGAAATTCTTGTGAGCACAAATACAATGCAATGGTCTAGCTACATGAATAAAAAGGTATTATTGTTCAAAGACAACAAACTTGTATTCCTAGGTGTTATATGAGGGATAATTTAATATAGGAAAATTATAGTGGAGGACTGGGTAGACATTTCAGAGTTGAAAAAACTTTTGCCTAGTTTAGTTCATTTTACTATTGGCTAGGTATGTAGGCTAATATGAAAATATTTTTGGAAAGATGCAATATTTGTCAATGGGCAAAGGGAAGGAGTTACAATACTGGGTTGTATCAACCATTTCCCATTCACATCAGGTTGTGGGATTCAATTAGCGTGGACTTTGTTCTAGGTTTACCTCAAACACATTGAGGTAAGGACTATTTTTGTTGTCGTAGATAGATTTTCAAAAATGGAACATTTCATTGCATGCACAAAAATTACTAACATAACTAATGTGGTAAAGTTATTTTTCAAAGAAAATGTGAGACTACATGGATTCCTCGTAGTATTGTGCTAAGTAGGGATACTAGGTTCGTGGGCTATTTTTGGAGGAATTCATGGAAAATATAGGCACCAAATTATATTTTAATTTGGCATATCACTTGCAAACTGATGGTCAAACAAAGGTCATAAATTAAAGCCTGGGAAATATTATGAGGATCTTAGTGAATGAGCATCCTAAACACTGGGATCAAGCTTTTACCCAAGCTAGGTTCACCTATAATGATTCACCCAATACCAGTATAGGTATGGGCCTATTTCAAATTTTATATGGAATGCACCCTAGGAGAGTATATGAGTTTTGGAACTTGGGAAATAGAGAACTCAAAAGTGAAACAAGTGAAGATTTTGTAGTTAGTATGCATGAATTATAGGAAAGGGTAAAACAAAAACTCTAGGAAAGTAGCAACAAATATAAACAATGAGTAGATAGGAAAATGAGACAATAGGATTTTAAAATTGGTGATTTAGTCATGGTATATTTGAGAAAGGAAAGGATTCCCATGGGAACATATAATAAACTCAAGAAAAAACAATGGACCTTGTAAAATTCCAAGGAATTTTTCCACAAATTCTTATGAACTTGAACTTCCTCAAGGCATTGGAATTACACCAATTTTTAACATGGCATACTTATATCCCTTTAGGGAAACAAACAAAACTACAACTGATGCACCTAGAAATAATGAAGATCAAACCAATGGATGGGAGAAGTGATTGTCAAAAGCAGTCCCAATGGAGATCGAAGTAATGCAGACCATAGATTAATGAAGAAAACTAGAGGAAAAGAGTATTTATAGTACTTAATAAACTGGAACGATCAACCTATTGAGGATTATGCTTGGATGCTAGAAGCAAAGATTTCAAAGTATGGTACCACTATGGAGACTCTCATGAATAATTTTCTTCCCCAAGAGTGTGATGCAGGAGCATCACCACTAGTTAACTCATTTTGATTGCAATGGTCATAAATATCATTTACTGTAGGAAGTGGGCTTCCTGAATTTAGTTATTTATTTATAGGATTTAAGGGAATTAGTAGTTAGTTGAAGCACCATTTATTTTCTATTAAATAGGAAATATTTGAACCTAATATCTGAGATAATTTTGTAATTAGTTTTAATAGACTAGATATTTTCCTAGAATTAGAAATTGGATCCATAATTACTGGATCTTAATAGATTGCTCTTTTTGTATTTAAAAAAAATCGATAGCTTAAGAAAAAGGTTCATAGATTCCAAAGAGTTAGATATTTGAGGTTATGAGTTTTTTTTTGTATTAAATGAGAGACTGAGTTAATTGAATATTTATGTTTCTTTCTTATTATATATATTGTTATTTTTGTCCAGCATGGGTTATGTTTATTAGTTTGTTGAAGGGATGAGTTAGAGTTTAATATTATGTTCATATGATCTCTTTGTTTTAGCTTAATCATGGACTTAGATTAAAACTTAATCGCAGATCAAAGATCTGTCATAGATTTTCATATAATCATTTTGTAGGGTTGGCTAGTTGATCGTTTCAATTACAATGTAGTTCAATTCTTAGGCAGGGTTGAAAATCATTGAGCCGCATTAAAAACAATTAAGTCCTAAAACAATCAAAGACAATTTAAATTGGCGATTAAACATAAAATTAAAGTATTTTGAGCATTCAGTGCTCAACCCCTCTTTAATGTTGCAATTGTATTTCCCCCCTGAACTCTCTAAGTCTAAAACATCCTAATTCAACGTGGGACCCAAACTTGGCATATTCAAAAGTCATTCGAGTCCCAAACTATTCGAACCCTCGAACATATTGAGGACTCTAAGTGCATTTTTCTTCTCAATATAGAATACCCTAAACCATCATATTTGGGCCCAAACATACCAAAATATAGTGGGCTCCACTAAAATAAGATTAAAGCGGTTTATTTAAGTTTGGTGCTTTATAAATTTTCTACGAGTTATATTGGGTTTCATTATATAATAAGCTGTTAACCTTGAATAAGCAGGATTCGAGCCTTTAACCATGGATATAAAATATTTTAGCATAAACCTCAGATTTTGTTGCTTGCAGTTTGGACCTTAGCATGTAGTAAGAGACGTAGTGGAGCAGGGTGCTTTGAAAGAGCAAAACGACATAAAAAACTATTTAACCTAGAAAAATATAACTGAGAGCCAACAAATTAGGCTTGGAGAATCCTAGGGTTTGTCCCTTTCCTCTAAAATATTTACATGTACCTCTTTTAAAATTTAAAGTATTTTGATTGGTTTACATATTATGACATGGAATTTATACAAAAATTTCATGGGCACTTTTAGGCTGAAATGTCCTCTAATGTTTATATTCGTGATTGTTCAACAAACTTTTTTAGCCACATATTCAAATGAAATAAGAAAAAACATATAGGATTGCAAACCTTTCATGTCATGTTTTGCATTATCAATCAACTCCCCTTGAATGCGTGCTATTGTTGAATTTGCTACTCTCTTTTAGCTTATTCAATATTATTTTTTTTGACATCCCAATATATGTCAGTTTTAACCCTGTACAGAAATTACCAGCATACAAATTCTAAAACACAGAAAATAAACAATGTGAGAGCATAACACATGGACACAGAGATTTTCCCCTGGATCCCAAAACCGGGACTACCAGCTTGATTTTTCATTATGTTTCTTTCAATGTTACAATACATATTTATACATGCTGAAGAATCCAGTACCATGGACTGAAAATCATCTCATCTAAAATCATGTGCGAAAATCATGCACAAAACCTTAGTTAGGTCCACCCAACCTAACATAGGTTCCAAAAACAAACTTTTCCAAGTGGTTGTCCCGGAACCCATAGAGGGGGGTTACCTA
>APFE030668964.1:259278-269447 GCA_000404065.3 Pinus taeda | reverse complement strand
TCCTCTTCCTCTTCTTGTTTCTTGGGACACTGTTCAGCAGATAACCTCACACCTACAAGAATAGGAACCTTCACCGGTTTACTATCCTGCATTTTAAACCTCTGCAGTATTGTCTCGACATACTTCCTCTGGTTTAACCAGAGCTTCCTCTTTGCCCGATCTCTTTTAATTTCCATGCCCAAAATATAGTTTGCAGCACCCAAATCTTTCATGTCGAATTTGGAGGACAATTGGGTCTTCAAATCCTGGATAATTTCTTTGTCATTTCCAACCAACAACATATCATCCACATACAAGACCAGATAAATAACACGGTCACCAATTAATTTAAAATACACACAATGATCTGCTTTGCTTCTGGTGAAGCCAGGTCCCCGTATAAATGTATCAAATTTCTGATACCACATCCTTGGTGACTGTTTTAACCCATACAGAGACTTCTTTAACTTGCATACTAGTTCTTTCTTACCTTCACCGCAAAGCCTTCAGGTTGCTTCATGTAGATTTCCTCTTCTAGATCCCCGTGAAGAAATGTTGTCTTCACATCCATCTATTCTAACTCAAAATCAAAAGCAGCAACAACAAATAAAAGTAATCTAATAGAATTTACCTTGGCAATAGGAGAAAAAATATCACCAAAATCAATTCCTAGCACCTAGGAATAACCTTTTGCTACCAACCGATCTTTGTATTTCTCCACCTTTCCTTTTGCATTTGTCTTCCTCTTGAACACCCATTTGCTACCAATGGATTTCCTCCCAGCCAGCAACTCCACCAGATCCCAAGCCTCATTTTTGTGCAAATATGCCATTTCATCAACCATGGCCTCTTTTGAGAGTTTTCCATCCTCTGAATCTACTGCTTCTTTCACAGTTCTGGGATCATTGTCAGTAATAGATAAAGAAAAATTTGAATAGAAAGCAGATGGACTATACCTTTATGGCTGCCTTCTTTCTCGAATTGATCTTCTCACACCTAGAGTTTGTGGCTCTTCTCATATTTACTATCCAAGTTGGTTCGTTTCTCCTTTAGAACATGTACATATGCATCACATATAAATACCCTTAGATGTGAAAGACAGGGTTTCTTACCAGTTCATACCTCTTGTGGAGTCTTATCCTCCAATGCTAATGAAGGTTATCTGTTGACCAGGTAAGATGCTATCTCCACCGTCTCTGCCCAGAATTCTTGTCCTAGCCTGACACCACTGAGCATGCTTTTTACCCTTTCCATCAACGTCTTGTTCATTCTTTCTACAACTCCATTTTTCTTAGGTGTGTATGGAGTATTCTTTTGTCGTGCTATACCACACTTCTTACAGAATTCTTCAAATTCCTTACTACAAAACTCTCCACTGTGATCTGTCCTCAACACCTTTATCTTCTTCTCTGTCTGGTTTTCCATCAAAGCCTTAAATTCTTTAAAACTGTCAAAGACTTCAGATTTCTTCTTAAGGAAATATATCCATGTATTCCTTGAGAATTCATATATAAATGATACATAGTACACACACTTACCTAATGATGGAATCTTCACAGGTCCAAACACATCATTGTACACAAGTTCTAATATCTGTTTTTCCCTCTTACCACCAAAGGGGAAACTCACCCGATTCTGCTTCTCATATACACCATTTTCACATAAATCAAAATCCAGAGAGCTATTACTCATACCTTCTACCATACCTTTACCATGAAGTATTCGAAGGCCCTTCTCTCCAATATGTCCAAGCCTTTGATGCCACAGCATGGTCTTCTCTCCAGAGACCACTAGATTTTCTGCTCCACTTTCAGGAACCACAGAACTGTTGCACCCATCAACAACAGTGCTACCTTGCAGCCTATACAAAGTTCCAATCCGAACTCCCTGCATCAATAACAATTCTCCCCGAACCATTTTGCAGGTATCTTTCTCGAACACTATTTTTACACCTGCATCATCCAACTTGCTCACAGAAATCAGATTTTTTGGCCAATGCATGAATATGCAGAACACTTGGAAGTGTTCTAACCCTTCCACCTTGCAACTTCAACTTTACTTTTCCATTGGTCATCACCACCAAGAAGACATCACCACCATCATATTTCTCATACTTGCAGAACCACTCTCTATGGGGAGTGAAGTGAAAGGATGCAGCTAAGTCAATCAACCATGCCTCATGATCTACATGTGTACTTGAAGAAGCCAAGTACACATCCTCGCCTTCATCTGAGGTGGTTTTTTCCTCTGCAAAAGGAGCATCATTGGATCCCTTTCCTTTATCAGGGGCTTTAGATTTACAGTCCCTTTTGTAGTCCCCTTCCTTTCCGCATTTTCAGCACACCACCTTTACAATTTTTCTTGGAGATTTAGAGCTCCTTCTAGATTTAGATCTCCCACTCGATGACTTATTTTTGTTTCTATTCCGGGACTGTCCTCGTACAGACAAGGCATCACCATTCTGGCTCTCCATATTTTTTCGTCTCATCTCCTTCGTCAGCAAGGATGAGACTATTTCATCAAACTGCAACACAATTGCATTGCTACCTATTACAATAACCAGACTATCCCATGAATCTTGTAGAGAACACAACAAACTGATGCACTTATCTTCATCTAAAATTTTAAATCAACAGATAATAACTAACTTACCACATTATCAAATGCGTTCATATGCTCTATCACCGAATCTCCATCTTTCATCCTCAGGTTATACAACTTTTTCCGTAGGAACAGTTTATTCACGAGAGACTTAGATTGGTACAGAGTCCCTAACTTGTCCCACAAAGCCTTCACCATAGCTTCCCCTAATACATTCAACAATACTGAATCTGAGGCACACAATCGTATTGTGCTCTTTGCCTTCCGATCCAACTTCTTCCATTCTTCATTGGACACTCCCATTGGTTTAGTACCCGGATCTACCATAATCCACTGACCTTTATTCACCAAAAGGTCCTTCATATTGAGTTTCCACAACTTAAAACTCTAACCATTAAATTTCTTGATCTCTATCTTTCCACTGCTTGCCATCTTCTTTCACCACCAAAATCGATCTCGCAGATCTCTCACTGAACAGGGTCTACCACAGGCCCAAGAGAAACCCCTCAGCAACAAAGGCGTCCCCTTGAAGCCAAAACAACTCTAATACCAAATGTAGGTTTTAACCCTGTACAGAAATTACCTGCATACAAATTATAAAACACAGAAAATAAACAATGTGAGAGCATAACACATAAAACACTTATACACAGAGATTTTCCCCTGGATCCCAAAACCAGGACTACCAGCTTGATTTTTCATTATGTTCCTTTCAGTGTTACAATACATATTTATACATGTCGAAGCATCTAATACCATGGACCGAAAAACATTGCATCCAAAACCATGTGTGAAAATCATGCACAAAACCATAGGTAGGTCTACCCAACTTAGCATAGGGTCCAAAAACAAAATTTTCTTGGGCACTACCCCGGACCCCATAGAGGAGGGGTAAGTGCACCCCTCAAACCCCTTATGAACCCCACCCCCCGCTATGCAATTGGCGCAACAAAGGGGGGGGCTCTGCCCCCCTTCTACCCCCCTAGTTAACTACGTGGGCTAGTCGTGGAAAGAATATAACACAACCCAACAATATATAGATATCCTTGACAAAATTTGACATGTTCCCTCTTTTCTTTTGCTTGTTTGGTATCCTTGTAGACCTGTATTTGTTGCATCTGCTACCAATTAATTTCGTTGGGGAGATTTTTTATATGCACTCCTTTCTTTATGTAATTTGAACTACTCTTTTACTTCTTCTCACAGACCTATTTGTTGCTATGATTTCTCTAGCAGAAAATTGTTGTTGCTAGCTTTCTTGATTGCACCAATAATTTTTTTTAATGATGTCAATACATATCTAGTGGTTTTTTCAACTTGTCATTCTTCTTTTGCAACTTACCCTCAAAATTTTATATCTTCTTGATGTGGCTTGAGGTGATGTTGTCTCTCACATGTCTTTTACTGCTAATATAAGAGAGATAACACTCTCATCCTACAATCTTTTGATTTACCTTTATCAAGGAAATATGAATTGCTTGAGGTCCTTGTTGTTGTTACCACTATTCTTCCAGTTTCTTCCTTCCTTATTTTGCAACCTTTAGAAGAAAATATGATCTCATGGTCATCATCAACCATTTGACTTACACATAAAAGATGTTTCTTTAAAACTTCAACAAACAAGACATGTTTAGCCATCCTTTTCTCATCATCCAGGATGACTAATCCTTTTCCTATTATTATGGTTGATGTATTATGTCCAAGAATGATACTACCTCTTTTGACTTCCTTTAGTGAGATAAATTTTCATGTATATCATGTCTTTTTATTTGAGTATCTATTGTTTGTATACCATCGATCCTCTTTATCTTAACCACATAGGTCTAGATTGCATATCTCTTGTTGTTCTTCCTTTCTTTTCCATATCTTCCTTTTGTTCTAATTTTCTTTTTTAGGAAAAAAAGATCTCGACTGATTTATTGTTGCGATTTCCATGCGTTCTTTATATGCATTTTTCTTATATCCATTCTCAATATGATGTGGGCTTCCTTGACTTTGAGCCCAAAATTCAAATTCATATTCTTCTACATGTTTATGTCTCTCTTCATTCAATGGATAAGTTACTTATTTTATTTTTTCATTCTCAGAGTGTGGTCTTATCTTGCCATATCTACACTCAACTACTTTGTGCCCATAACTGCTACATTTATAGCTCTCAACAAGATCTAGGAAATGGGAAAAGGAATTGTAATTTCTAACAAAATTTTCACCATAACCTCTATTGTTGCTTACATAGCCATTTTTTGAGATCTTATAAGCTCTCTTGTTGTTGTTATTTAACATATTTTGATTTCTTGCATAATATCTACAATCTATTGTTTTGTGTCCAAAATTATTGCAAGAAAAAAAATAGCCATTGAAAAAAATTGATACATGCGAATCATTTTCCTTTCAGAAAGGAAGCTTTTGAATCTTCAATTTTTTTTTTTTTGAGGGGGATATGATCTTTGTAAGTTCTTAATTCATTCTTTGTAGCTATTTGAATTGCTACCATGAACTTTTATTTATTGTTGTTGATATATATTTATGTTTTTTTTCTTTCTTGGTTCTTGTTACTCCTTATGATCGTTATCCACTTATGTTCATTGTTGTTCATTTCCTTCTTGCTGCAGATGTCCAACACTTCCTTTAGCTATATTTCTTATAGGTCTTTTTATTTCTTCGACATAGTTGACTCACTGTTTGTATTCAACTTTCTTAGAGCTTGATTCTTCTTTATATCCAAGTCTAGTCTTGATGAGAAGAGATATCTAATTACTGAGAATACCATCTAGAATTTTGGTACTCTTCTAATATTGATTTAGATAATCATTATATTTTTCTAGATCATGTCTCACTAAAACTATTTCAGCTTCTAATTTCTTATAACGAACTTCCTTTTTATTCAACTAGTTTGTCACCATTTCATTTATCCTTTTGAATTCTTATTATTGAGTCTTTAGGATGAAAATGGTTCTCTTTAATTATTCACAATCTTGACCCTTCTTCTCATAAACTTACATCAATTCCTTCTGACTTTGATTTTGTGTTACAAGCTTTTCATTCTCCTCTAGTGCAAAAACTAGTCTTTTTCTGAAATATATCTCTTCATTAAGGTCTTCTTCATTTTCAGAATCTAAAATATCTTCCATAGATATAAGAAGTACTCCTTCTTCATCACTACTAGGGGTGCGTCGATTATCTTATTCAAATAGACAATCATAAGATCTTATCTTATTTTCCTCAAGGGGTGTTTTCTCATCTTCTAGCACTCCTTTATTACAACTTTTTTCTGAGCTTTCATTTGAATGATTAAGAGTAAGATGATCTATTTACAACAGAAAAAAAGACTTACCTATAGATTGCATTTCCTTATCATATTCTTCACTTCCATTTTCACCAAGTGTTTAGATTTGTGGTATAGTCTTTCAACCTTAGAATAAGAAGCATGAGTACTTTGTCAGCAACATTTTTCAAAAAATTAAATTTACTATTTATTATTTTTTTCAATAATATAATATAATTTAATATAAAAAATATATAAAAATAAATAATTTATAAATATAAAATATATCATTTCAAATTTTCAAAATCTATAATAATATATAATTTTTAATATTAAATAATATTTAATATTCATTACCAATTATTTTGAATATTCCCAAACTTAAAACTCTATACATATAGACATTCCTCATTTCATATTATTCCAACGCAAATTATTGCATCAAATAATCTTGCGTTTTTTTATTTCCACTCTTATGGAGGTTTGATATTCATGGAACATTTTAAAAAATAATATAATAATATAATTAAAAATTTTTATTTGCCACTCTTTATGTGTTGAATATTGGGATGGAAACTTTTAACAAATAATATAGTAATATAAATTATCATTAATATATTAATATTTAATTTATTATATATCTTTATTTTTATATTAATAATTATTAATAAATAAGTATTTTTATAAATTTATTAAATTTACGAAAAATGCAGTGTAAATGTATGTTGAAATTTATAGTTATTTATTCATGGTCGTGTGTTCGGATCATGATTAATTTAGAGGTTAATATTAAATTAAATTTATTTTGTATTTTTAATATATATATAGTGGAGTATTAGATTTATTCTGACAAATCTTGAATAATAAATTTATTTGCTGTAGTTTAATAATTATGTTTTTTTGTCTTGAAAACTATGGAAATTTAGGTCATATTTTGAAAAAATCTGGTAGGTATTTTTGTAAATTCAAGTAAAAAACTGTCAAACTTGATAATTTTAAGTGCCCTAGAAGTTTTTCCACCATCAAAAACATGATTAAAACAATGTCTCTGCAAGATTTTTTGAATTTTTTTTGCCCCGATTCCAGCCACTTTTGGTTGTCAATTCCTCTGCCCAATAGACCTCCAATATATTTTAGTATTCGGTTAACTCTGTTGTACCTTGAGGAAACTCGCTCAGGAAGCCGTACATAGTACCTTTTTTTCAGGATATTACAACATAATCATATCATGCTACTGGAAACCCTTTTTTTCAGGATATTACAACATAATCATATCATGCCACTAGAAACGAAATGAGGAAATTATCATTAAACCCTCCCAACAACCCGGACTCTACATCATTAACTCTGCTATCTCTACATCATTAACTCTGCTATACCTTTATTATGTCTGAATTTCAAATTCCATACACCTAAGACTCTCCATGCAAGAGGTATATTTACCTGGGACAAGTTGATCAAATCTTGGTCTCACTCCTCCCCTGTCTGGAATGACGGAACAGAACTCCACCTGCCTCCCTCCCTTATTCCTCTATGGTCTTCTTTTGCACAATCCCTCTCGAACATGGCTATTCATCGCTCTGGTATCAAAGATGTTTTGGTATGGACCCTACCTTCTAAGCCTCTTCCCATCAGTGTCAAACACATTTATGCTGCTTTATCAACGCAAACTGCTTCTTCCTCCCTCAAGGTCTTCCCGATGCCGCTATGGAAAGTCACTTGCCCGCGTAAAATTGTACTTTTCATGTGGTTAGTCTTCTGCACCAGGAATCTGACATGGGATGTGCTTCAGCAGAAGGGATGGATGGGTCCGGGTCGCTGTTCCATGTGCCAAAAGGATACGGAGTCGAACCTCCATATGTTCTTCCAATGTCCAATCTCCTGCTTCATCTGGTATGATCTCTATATCTTATGGGTTTCCTTACCTCTCATTTTCTTCTGTACAGGACCGAATCAGATGGTAGAGCGGACAATCTGTCTCATGGTGTTCTCTCTTTGTTCATACTTGCTGGCTCCTTTGGACGTGGAGAAATGCTGCCATTTTCCAAAATTCCAGGAAGCCTGTGTCTGCTCTCCTGTGCTACATTAAAGCTTTCCATGATATCTAGTTCATTTGGCTCCTCAGACGTTCCATTGCTGCTCTCATGGACAGCAGGAATTCTATGTTTTGGTCATCCAATTTTTCTTCTTCTCTGGCGATCAGCCCATGTTTATGGTCTCCTGTGCTACATTTAAGCTTTCAGGATATCTAGTTCATTTGGCTCCTCGGTAGTTCCATTGCTGCACTCATGGACAGGGGGCTTTCTATGTTTGGTCATCCAATTTTTCTTCTTCTCCGGCGGTCAGCCCATGTTATGGTTTTTATGTCGGTTTACTGTTTTCATTATGAAAATTAGGGACTATGCTGTACAATGGGGCCTTGAGGAACTGGTTTCATCCTGCTTCTCTCCTGGCCGGATAGGAATCTCTAAGAGACTCGCCTATCTGTAACTGCATTATGTAGCTGTTTTATATTATCTTAATATAGAAAAATCCTGATTTTTTCTTCTGAAAAAAAAAGAGCAATAAGACCAAATTTTACTCCAATGATTTCAAATCTGCTTAATCTAGAGCTGGATTTCAACAATCAGGTTCCTTTGTTTCTGCACTCTGCTGAATTGAGTTTTACCTTATTTACAGCGTGAAATTAAAGACCAATTCAGTTCTCTTATATCTATAGAAGGCAACTCGGTTTTGGCTTTTATCTGATTTGCTTATCGGAAGAAATCCTATGGGACGCTGAAAGGAATGGGGCTGTTGCTATTTTTCAAAATTATTGTAAAGGAGGTTTTTGTATGAAGAGTAGTTTTTAAATGTGATTTTTTAGAGTTTTGGGTGGATTTTTTATTAGAATTGGTAAAAAAAAAGTTGGAGTTAAATCTGGATTTGTGTGGTTTAAAATTGACACTATATGGATTCAGTATTCTCAAAATCTTTTGGGCCACTTCGATTGTGAAAAGTTCATTTATGTCAAGTTTATGATTACAAGGAATCTCTACCCAATTCTAAACAAATTTAATAAGAAAATAAATAGAAAAACTTTCCAAAAAATAACACTTAAAAATTACTAGTTAAAATTATTGTAAGGGAAGTTTTTGTATGAAGAGTAGTTTTTAAGTGTGATTTTTTAGAGTTTTGGGTGGATTTTTTTTATCAGAATTGGTATAAAAAAAATTGGCGTTCAATCTGGATTTGTGTTGTTTAAACTGGTTTTTTTATAGTATATAGGGATTCAGCACTCTCAAAATCCTTTGAGCCACTTCAATTGTGAAAAGTTCATCTGTGTCAAATTTATGATTACAATGAATCTCTACTCGATTTTAAACAAATTAGATAAAAAATAAATAGAAAAACTTTCCAAAAAATAACACTTAAAATTTCAGCCCATTTAAACAAAAACAGACCGTGGTCGTGCCAAACTTCCTCTAAATTTGGCTTTACGTGGTCAAAATAGACTTGAATAGGCTTTTTGGCGTTCATTTGGAGAGGGGAGTTGAATACCTATTTCAAATTCGCTACAGTCGGACGTAAAAATGGTAACTGCGGAGTCCACGGGGTGGCAGAGTGGACAATTTCTCTGCTTTTCGTTCAGAAATGGTTAGATGGTTAGGGAAACTCGTAAGTATGGTTTGGGAAAAGATTAGGTGGTGGATTAAGAAAATCATTACTTGCTTTTTCGGAAAGGTGAGCTCGTGGATAATATTTGTCTGTTCAAGAGGGCATCTATACAACGTAATGAGAAGGGCCTTGGCTTAGGGTGAGGCCTACGTTGAAAAGACTCTCACTAACTAACTCCTGAAGGAAGTCATGAATCACTTTTTCTTGATAAGTCAACTTCAGTTGTTCACTTGGTCAACTTCAATGGATTCACCTTACTTGCTTTAGCAACTCAATTTTAATTTCAACTAGTTGTCAACTTCAGTTTGTTGCCTTTTTTTTGATAAGTCAATTTCAATTGGTTGACTAGGTCAACTTCAATTGATTCACCTTGTCCCTTTACTTGCTTCAACCACTCAATTTTAATTTCAACTCGTTGTCAACTTCAGTTTGCTGCCTTCTTTTTTTTGATAAGTCAACTTCAATTGGTTCACTAGTTCAACTTCAATTGATTCACCTTGTCACCTTACTTGCTTCAACAACTTAATTTCCATTTTAATGGGTTGTTTTTAAATATTAGTGCTTATTTCAATTTGTTCCTTTTAAAGAACAAAAGCTCCATGTTTGTTCCATGGATTTCCCATGGAAGGGGTCATGTTTTACCTTTCTTACTTAAGTTTGCCTTCCA
>APFE030668964.1:247611-258758 GCA_000404065.3 Pinus taeda | reverse complement strand
GATGTACATTTATAAGTTAATGTGATAGAATATTTTTCATATATGGATTTTGTAATATAATAGTGATATTTATAGGGATTTTTTATAATTTTGAAAGTTTACATATGGTTAGTTTCACATGTGTGAGTAATAGGGCTAACATGGCATCCACTTGTACCATGGTGATGCTAGGCCAACTTGCCAGAGGCATAACTTCTACATTCAATCTATAATTAAGATGATTTTCACACTTTTAAAAAGAGTCTCAATTTGCATAATATCACTAAGAGGGTAGGAGCTATGTTTACAAAGTTTTGATCCCAAAAAATGTCATTTGATGCCTTGAAATGACTTAGAAAGGTTTTGAATCCCAAATTTTCAAATTGGAACTTGCCACTAAAATGAACCCTAGAAGCTAATTCCTCCTATTTTTAGAACCATAAAGTGCCAAGATAGATGAAAAATCATATATGATCCATTCCATATCAATCAAAATGAATTTTGGTAATCTATAATCATCAAAGTAATGGAATATTGAGATAAATGAAAAAATCCTCTTAATAAACATGATTAAGGAGACTTCAAATGTAAGGTATTTTTAGCTCATAGACCAATCCCATAAATAATAAGATGCAAGAGGGTCATGTTAATTAATATCAAAAGAACTAAAAAGACAACTGTGAACACAATCCTCTTAAGAAAATCTAAATCAATTTTGTTATAATATGGCCCAACCTAGGAGATTCTTATATAATGTTTCCTCATCTAATAGTTATGTTGTAAGTCAATTTGGTTATTTTGTATGTGTAAATGAAATGAATTCCAAGTCTTATGTAATTTTGGAAGAAGGCACTTCACAATTAAATCTTTGTGGTTGAGGGTTTTCTTTTTATTGGTCATTATCTTTACGATTTACTCCAAAAAATGTGTTCAATAGGGGATATGGATATGTATCTTGTTCAAAGAAAGGGAACTTATTTAAATTGCTTACAGGAAAATGGGAATTCTAACAAGCATTTTATTAGTTAGTTACTAATTTTTTTATGAAATAGTAACCAACATTTTTAACTTTTAATGGGAAAAACTAAAGAACATCTAATGAAAAACCTCTTGTGAATTAGTAATACAAAACATATGTAAGAATTTACATTAACTATTGGCCCTTTTATTTTTGGCAAATTTGCTAAAGAATAGATGTGTAATGATGTACAATTACCAATTATTAATGAAATAGTGACCAACATTTTAACTTTTTTATGAGAAAAACTAAAGAATGTCTAAGGAAAAACCTCTTGTGAATTAGTAATACAAAACATATGTAAGAATTCACATTAATTATTGGCCCTTTATTTTGGGAAATTTGGAGAAGAATGGATGTGTAATGATGTGCAATGGAGAAACATATATAAGTGTAAAGGACATTTTGCTAAAGGAATAAAGAAAAGTCACACAAATCAATTACAAAAAACTAGGAGTTATGTAATGTAATTAATGATCAATCCTAGATAATGGATTGGCATAACCATCATTATCTATTTGTTACTACCTTAACATGGTCAACATTAGCAAGTGTAAATGTATAAAATTCCTTAAAGATTGTGAATTTCCCTAATCATTGTCTTGTTGTTATGGTTTATAACTAAGTATCTCATGCTCTGTTATTGTTGCAGAAGCATGTTGTAAACATGGTAAAATGAGGAAATCATGAAGCATTTAGGCTCCCTTTTAAAATTCTAAACACATCTTATTTATGGTTGCTTAAATGGATTTGTATCACATATAATTTCACTCCTAAGATCATGTTTTAGGCATATACTTGTTGTAGGTTTTAACCCTGTACAATTAATTGTTGCAAATAGATTTTTAATAAAACAAAAAAGATGCAATAAAAAGCATCCACATAAACCCAAATATTTTATTTTGGAAACCCCAAAACTAGAAAAACCACTAAATTATATATAATATAATATAATATATATAATATATATATATATATATATATATAAATTATATATATATATATATATATATATATATGTACAATGTTCAAAATCTTTACAATGTTACAATACAATACATATATCCCACAACATCCATGAACCACCTATCCATTTACCATATATTAGAATACACTCTTAGTTCTCTAATCAAAACTACAAAACCACCATGCACCACAAAACCATTTTTTAGCAAAACCTGTGCTTAAAACCACCAAAACCATATGCAAAAACCACCCATTTTTCCCCAAAAGATTGTAATGTTCCATCATTAAATTTTATTTTTGAATGCAAAAATAGATTTAATGCCCTAGAAAACCCCGGAAATAATTGGATTGTGTAGTCACAACTTCAAACTACAATTTACTAATTTCTAGCCAAATTTAGGTAAAATTATCAGGAGAATCTATCCAAAACCTCATTAAACTATGTACGTGGTATTTCCTTATTGAGATTAACTTATTTAACCCAATGTAGAATTGGTTTGTCATGAATCTAGGAAAAGGCATATAAAATGTTTAATGCTTGTAAAATGCATTTCCTTATTGAGATTAACTTCTTTAACCTAATGTAGAACTGGTTTATCATGAATCTAGGAAAAGACATATAAAATGTTTAATGCTTGTAAAATGAATTTGAAAAGTATTGTTTTATTGTTCTCAAGCAATTTCAGGTTTATCACCAACCATATTCCCCAAGCAACATTTATTGGAAGTGCACCATATTCCCCAAGCAACATTTACTGGAAGTGCTCTGAACTTCTAGGTTCTTTAATTGTGCATCATCTCATGAATACATCAAATAACTATGTAAATATGTGAGAATATCAAAAGAGTTAATCTAATATAGATCCAATTTAATTATATAAAGCATTGAGATAGAGAAAATATATTAAGACATAATTATTAAGCATTTAGTGTAAAAGACATGGAATAAAAAAAAAACACGTTAAAGAATTTGATCCGCCTCTTTATACTTATTTATATTTAAGATAAATCTATGCTAGTGGTATATAGCATCTTATAAACCCATTCTCAAATAGTTATGTTTGCAATAGCAATTACAATAATGACATTAAAAATAATAAGCAATTTACAATAATGACACATTAAAAAAATAATATAAATTAATTGTGTTAGTAATAATAAAATTAAAAAAATATAAGTTAAATTGTCAAGAAATTTGGCCCTTAAGTGGTAATTCCTTATTTCTAAGTTTGACTATGTTTTAAATCTTTAAAAAAATATGATATAATTTAGAATAATGTAATTTTATTTAATGAAATAAAAGTATATTATATTTTTTAAAAAACATAATATACTTTGGAATAATGTATTCTACGAGATAAAATACAAGCAATATTGTTAAATAGTTAGTGATTCCATTGAGTGGATCACCTAACCGTTTCGTTCCATAAAAAAATACTATCAATTATTTTTAGTTTCACTTTAATATTAATTTGATTTTAATGAACATCAAAATTATTATAAGTTAGATTGTATTGGAAAGTTTAGGTTTGTTTTTTATTATTATCTGGAATGGAGAATCAGTAAATATGTATAATATCAGGTATAAGATTCACCGTCAATTTTTCGATGGATTTGACTCTTTTTAAGCTGAAAAATGGATTTCACTCTTCTTTTTGTTTTTTGCATTATTTAATTTCGGTGATGGGTTGACATAATCTAGCGATTTATCTATTAAAAAAAATGACATAATTAAGACATAATTTTTTTTATGTAATGCAGATTTTTTTTAAGTGTTAGATAAGTCCTCATTTATTTATTTTTTAAAGTAATTAGATAATTTAAATAAAGTAATATTTATTTAATAGATATCTGCTTGAATTTATGTTGGTGAATATTTGCCCCTTATTTTTTATAGATTTAATGCTTTTTATATATTATTCTTTTTGTCTTAAATAATTAATTGGTATTTTTTACATTTCTTATATTAATACAAGTAAGAATAAACATTAACTACTAATATCTATAGCTACTAGATGCATAGAATAGTAATAGAAATTGAATGTGATAGTCTCTGTTTTGAAAAAGATTGGTGGTGCCCGTCTCCCTCACGATTCTGTTGGAGTATAGTTGAGGTTACTTATGTAGATAGTGCAAACGATAAAGATTGTTGTGGATATGTATATATTAATTAAAACAAAAGCAATAGTAATACAATTTTGATTAGTTAGCTAAATTTAATTTTATGTTGTAAAATAAAGATAGACATGATTTGAATGATTTGCAATTGTATTATGGCTTATATGGTTCCTTAAATGGTGTGTCTTTTCATTGGCTATTTTTCTAAAAATAGTTGTATCACCATTTGCTTGATCATTATTATCATTCTTGCCTCATTATTAATATTCATTGCCAAAAAGAGTCCTTGGCTATTTCATTACAATTCACCCTTTATTTAGTTATTACAATTTAAAATGAGATTAATTATTACTCACTTATCATCATTATTATTATTATTGTTGTTATTTTCCCTGTTTTATAATTAATTTTTATTACTTGAAATTTACTGTAAAATAGTTATTTTGATTCAAGTTTTTAAGACGTTATTGATTCAAGTTTTATTAATTTCTATAACTATATAAATCAAATTACTAATAAATATGAAAAATAATGTGACGAGTGTATTGGTACATTATAACTAACATCTGGGTGTTCCAACTTAGATATTTTTGTGGCTATCCAAGGCACTTGGTTTTACCAAATTAAATACAAGTATGAAAATCTTCAATTCAACTACATCATAATTTTACATTATGATTGGTACATTTCAAAAACTTTGTGATTTTTTAAAATGATTTGGTCAAAAGAATGTTAGCTATGAAACAACTTGACTTAAAAAAGATGAGTCACTGAAGGTTAATACAATCAAACTCAACTCTTTAGGCACATAAAATTTAAAACTAAATCTTATATTTTGTCCATTATTATGATTACATCTCTCTCGATCACCCTCAATGAAAGTTTCATCTTTTACTCTAATTTAACTATATTTAAACTAAACCAGAGTTTCTACAATGTAGCCCTTATTCAAATGTGACACTTCGTTCATACCTTTCAAAGTTCAATAATTAAATTAAGCTACATGAAACACTAGCTATGTGGTCTTGTTATAATTCATAGTTTTTACCCATATTATTCACAGTTGAATAATTAGATGTTAAAAAATAGTATTAAATTTACATAAATTAGTAAATATATTTAAGTAATTTATGTATTCAGGCTTCTCCATTAATGAATTAAGCAAAGTCTTTTGGAGGAATTCACATTAGAGAATATTTTTGGCCCAAAGCGTTTAGACCACAAGAAAGCTGTTGTTCATCATCAGGGACATGATTGAAGAGAAGACCATGGCAAAGGCTTATTAGAGAGAAACGTAGAGACATTAATTCAAGTAAGCGGCTTATTTGAACAATAATATTTAAATTATAATTATTAATTTATAAATATTTAAAAGCAAACATTATTAAAGTAACCGCTTATATTATTACAACTAGTTTTGAAAAATTAATATTAAATTAATTTATTAAAACTAAATATTACTAGTTTTGGAAAACAATATTTAAATATGATATTAGTTATTAATTTATTAACAAAATTTTTAATAAATTATTTAAATATTATTTTTCAAAAATTAGCCATTTAATATAATTGTCACTTAATAATATCATAATTTAAATATTATTGTTCAAATATAGCCATTACTTGAAGTCGTGTCTCTATATTGCTCTCTATTTAAGCTTTTGCCATAGTTTGCCTATTCATCTAGTTGGATGATGAACCACACTAATTGGTTCAAAAAACATTAGCCAAAATTTTTTCTTATGTAATTTCTATTGAAAAACTTTATTTAATATATTTAATTTTTTTTTCTTTTTTTACAGAAATGGTTATGGGACTTTCATTAACTATCTGGCAAAATACCATAAATTCGGTTACAAGAGCTGAGACTGGTTTCTTGGAATCTCTCCAACCAGCTAAGCATGCCATAATCACTTGTGAATCGCGTCTTTTTACAATTTTTCACATGGCCTTTTTCTGCTGATTTCCCAAGCTTATGAATACAAACGAACTGCTTTAGCAAAAGACGGAAAACCATAAAGATTTTTAGGGGATTGGTTCCCAAGAGATTTCATTATCTCTGAGAATAGTTCCAGCGTCTAACTGGGCTGCCTTATTTGCTTCTACATATGCTTCCTTGTTATTGGTTCTCAGGATATGGAAGAATTCCAGTCTCAGGAGCTTGGTCATGCCTTTAATTCTTGAAATTGTTCTTGCAAGTCGAAGATCTGCCATATTTGTATTGGTCACCACTGCATTGATGATGACTTGGGAATCTCCCAAAACAATTGCTTCTGTGAGCCCCAGATCCTTGAGCGTTTTGATCCCTTGAAACAGCGCCATCACTTCAGCTTGGATGCTTGTGGTGTGGCCTAGACCCCATGCAAACCTATAGATGGAAGATTCTTTTGGGTTTATAATTAGGCCACCTGCTCCAACCATTCTTGGATTTCCCTTAGCTGCCCCGTCAAAGAACATGAAGGGCAGAGCTTGATTGGACAACCAAGCTTGAAATTATTCCCCATTTTTCATTATTTGCCAGTCTTTGAGACATATGGGCGATATTTTCGACTTTTGGAAATTTAGATTGAGAGCTGCTCCGAACTCAATGTCATGTTGGCTTAGATTTGTGTCATCATTTTTATCACTCAGCCACTCATTTAGTTGTCCTTTAACTGTATTTGCAACTACCTTTTAGTTCTGTTCCTTATCCTTGAAGATCCTTCTATTCCCATCCAACCAGGTTTGCCAGCGGATAAATTTGGGTAGAGTAGTCCATGCAAATTTGACAATCTTGTTTTTTGGGCCTGGGCCTGGATATCTAGCCAACCACCCAGCAAACAAATCCGGGACTGCGTGGGGGAAGATGGGCATCGATTTCAACGATCCAAGGAACTCCTGCCAGACTAGAACTGTAAATTTGCATTCTAGAGAAAGATGAACAACAGATTCGGGATTTCTTTGCATAGAACACATCTTGATGGACCTAGAAATCCCCTTTTCTGAAGCATATCGTCTGTTAGGATTTTTTGATGGCATAACCACCAGCAGAAAAAATCGATCTTTGGGATGGTGGAGAAATTCCAGATGCCATTCCAAGGCGTCGGGTTGGGAGGAATGTGGGGTCTCTCCATGATTTTGGCATAGCCCTGAGCCACCAAATACCCAATCTGCTTCACTCCCCAGCCTCTCGAGTCTTTCCTTCTTGCGTGAAGAGGTGCAACTCCATGTAACATCTATAGTAGCGTGTCATAGTCTCGCAACCACGCAGCTGGCACATTGATTGTTTTCTAGCCAGCCCAGCTGTCTCCATGCCAAGTCGATATGTCCCAGAGCATTTTAATGTTTGCTTCTTCCATCCACACCTTCAGCTCTCTCCTGAGACTCGAGTTCACTAGCGGAGGTCTGTTCATAATGCTGTCATCCCAAATTCTGATACGTTTTCCATTTCCAGGTATCCAATAGGCATTATCTCTTATAAGTGGCCCAACTTTAAAAATTAGATTGCTGAGAGGGGATCTAAAATGGACTTTGGGCTGCTCCAGGCATCGGAGTCTCTGGCCTCTGAAATATTTCCTCCATAGCACCCGCTGAACCCATCCAAGATTTGGCGCTATGATCTTCTAGATTAGTTTAGCTCCCATTGCTAAATTCTGAGTGTTTAGATTTTTAAAATTTAATCCTCCCTCCTGTAGCGGCCTGGATGCTTTTCCCAGTTTATTAAGAAGAGTCTCTTCTCATTATTCTTGCCTCTTTTCCAAAGGAATTTTCTGATTAGCTCCTCCATATTTTTAATGACTTCTATTGGCGCCAAAAGAACAGAGAAATTAGAAAGAGGTAGGCTGCTTAATACGAACTTGATAAACACTGATTTTCCGGTAATGTTGAGCCAAGATGACCCCCAGGCCTGCATTTTTGTTTTGAATTTTTCTATCTGTGGGAGCCAATCCTTGCTTATAGCCCTCTTATGGAAGATGGGCAGCCCAAGGTACTTGAAGGAGGCCCAAGATGCTAAGGCTGCAAAGCCCAAGCATCTGGCTATGGAACTAGCAACAGCCACTGAAACATTCGAGCAATAAACATGGCACTTACCCCTGTTTAGTTCACTGCCCGAAGCTTGGTAGTAGTCTTCCAGCACTTCTTTGAATTTACTTGCGACAGTTGAGAAGCATCCCCAAGGAGCAGAGTATCATCTGCAAAGAGGGCGTGATTGATACTTTTGATCCCTCTTGCTATGCACAATCCAACTATCTCTTGATCTTGTTGTTTCTTGTTTAAGTGAAAACTAAGGACAGAGGCCTACAATACAAAGAGGAGAGGTGACAGGGGGAACCCCTGCCTTAGCCCTCTAGATGCTTTAAAGAAATCGGCAACCCTGCCATTCACTAATGGAGCAATCCAGGGTTCAGAAATACAAGCTCTGATCCATTTGATAAATTTTTGTCCATACCCAAGTTTGTGCATTACACATCAAACAAAAATCTATGTCTTACACGATCAAATGCATTAGCTAGATCGAGTTTACTAACCATACCTTTTTCTTTTCGACGAAGACTGGAGTGGATCGCCTCTTGGACCAAGATGAAATTGTCTACCAACTGTCTACCCTGAATAAAGCCGCCTTGATTCTCCGAGATGACTTTAGGGAGGATTTGCTTCAATTTGTTTGCTATAACTTTGGTGATCACTTTGTATCCAATGTTACATAAGGATATAGGATGAAATCTATTAAAGGAGCTAGCACATTTTTCTTTAGGAATGAGGGCAAGGAATGCTGAGTTTGTGCAGCCTCCAATTTTTTGGCACTCTTGGGATTTTTGGATAATTTTCATAAATTCCTTCTCAACTATCTGCCAGCATGTTTGAAGAAATCTGGGTGTGAATCCATCTGGACCTGGAGCTTTATCGGGTTCCATTGCAAAGAGATCTTCTTTGACTTCATTTATTGTGATTTTATTTTCAAAAATCTGGTTCATTTTTGCAGTAAAGAGCTTGGGGACAACGCCTATCAGATTGGCGTTCAGGTTGGTCTCCACGTCTTCTGAATACATCGTTTCAAATTGGTTTGACACAACCTTCTTGATGTTGTCGAAGTCTTTTAGAGTGTTGTTATCATTTTTAATTTCTGATATAGAGTCACGACATTTTCTGGCTTGAGCCTGCTTATGGAAAAAGGAGGAATTACGATCTCTAGCCTTGAGCCATATACTCCTTGACTTGAGCCTCCAAAATTCTTCTTCTACCAGGCACGCCCTATGGAATTTAAGTTGCAGTTGATATTCCTTATCTAACTCTTCTTTGGTGATTTCAGCAACTTCTAGATGGAGGTTGTGGATTTCCAGATCATTTTGAATTTTTTTCCTGTCCACTATAGGATTGGGCAAGGTCTTTACCCAGCCTTTCAGCATCTTTTTAACTCTGCGAAGTTTTTCCTCCCATACAAAGAAGGGAGACCCCTTGACTGGCTCTTTCTAGTACTCTCTAATCTTTTGCAAGAAATCTCTTTTTGGTCCATAGAGAGCTAAACCTGAAAGGTATAGGTCCTAGATCCTTAGTAGATATCAGTTCTAGGCTGATAGGCTTATGATCTTAGACACTGCTTTGGAGAATATGCATTCTAGCCTCTAATCCCAAGAGTAGGAAGGAGCTTTGAACAAGAAATCAGTCAAGTCTTGCCGCTATATGTCCCGGCCCCACTCTCTTGTTTGACCAGGTGAACGTGCCTATGACTGGTTTTATATCTAGGAGATCCCAGTCTTGCATGAGGTCTTCTGCCCATTCTCTTGCCGGGTCCTTGACTATGCTACCTCTTTTTTTTGATGCGCGGAGTGTGAGATTTAGATCTCTAGCTATAATTATATTTTCCAAATTTTCTAGATCTTTCAGACTTTTGATGGAGTCCCAATAGTTCTTTTTCTCACCTGCATTGTTAGGAGCATACACATTGAACAGACAAATAATCTCCTTTGATTCTAAATGTTGCATTTTTTAAAAAATCCAATGGGTATTCAGGGACTTAGAGATTAATGAAAACTTATTTGTGTTCCATATCGCCCCAAGTCCTCCCGATGCTCTGCAGGTAGACATTGCATGCGCTCCATTTTTATTCCAAAATTTTTTGCTTGCTTGGAGGAAGGCGGTGTCCTCCAATTTGGTCTCCTGGATGAGGAGGATATCTGGGGATTCCAATCTTATTAATATATGCATTGCTTCTTCCTTAGATGAGGTGCCCATCCCCCTACAGTTCCAGGAGACTATCTTCATCATTTATTTCTGCCTTGGAGGGCTCCCTTAGAGCCCCGTGATTTAATCCTAGTCAACTTTGGAGTTTTAGCTAGGAGTTTCTCTAGCGTTGGCTGGCTGCCCTGGAGCTTGTCCTTATAGGTTTCTTGTTCTCTTTTTTCTTTTGCAGATTTGCGCCCTCATGTAGATCTTTTGGGAGAGGACTGGGATTCCCCGATTTCCCCTTCTTCCTCTGATTCCTCAGACTCTTGGGTTTCCTCCTCTTCTTCTGAAGCCTTCTCTTTGGATCTCTCTGGAATACTTTTGATGGAGGGGGAGGCTTTAAGGGGAGAGGCCTCCTTTGGAACTTTTGTCTCTTGCGTGTTCATGATTTCAGGTCCAAGGATTTCAAATTTATTCCCTTGGCTTTCCCTGATTGATTTTTGAGCAGGGCCCTCTTGAGGAGTTTTGGCACTGCCATTTGTGTTCTTCCTGTGAGAGGTTTTGGATCGCTTTGCCTGATTCCATCCATCTTCCTTTCCTTTTTCTTCCACCCCTTTGGACGGGCAGTCCCTAGCAAAATTCCCGTAGACGTGGCACTTCTAGCATTTGAATGGCAGCTGCTCATAATCCAGTTTCTCTATATGAGTCCAGGGACCTACCACTATTTTGACGGCTTTCGGCAGTCCAACCTCCAGATCTACCTCCACACAGATTTTGGCACAATCGTACTGGTCCTTACTATTAGCCTTGTCTATAAATTTTCCAAGGGTATTTCCGATGTGTGTAAATAATAAATAATAATAACTAAATACAAAACTAATAATTAATAATAAAAATAATGAATAATAATAAATAATAAATA
>APFE030668964.1:40620-239285 GCA_000404065.3 Pinus taeda | reverse complement strand
CCACTCCCTCCACAACTACTAAGGCGCACAGCCGCAGGCATCGAAGTCCTTTACATCCCTTCCAGACTTCGGCATCCCAATCCAATAACAGGCACCTAGCCTGGAACAGCAGGCACCTAACCTGGAACATCAGGCACCTAGCCTCCTCAAGATGGTCCCATAGCTCTTCAAGAGCTACCCATCAAGAGCTATACACAAGACAAAGGAACCACTGGCATATGTAGTGTTGATTGAGTTTTGTCCCCAACCCATATGGTGTTACTTATTCTCCCTCGTGTGTATGGGCTCTCACGAGATCATCAAATAGACTGGCCCTCTTGGCCTATTTGTGGAGTCCTGTGTATCATCACATCTCAACATGCATCCAATGCATTAACCATACCATCATAGTATGATAAGAATAATCCACGTGCCAACTCTTGCAAGGAACCTCATGTTTACACATGGCATGGAACTATCGCATGCTTCAGTTATACCATTACATTATTATATCAAGACATATCATGCGTTAACATAAATGAACCACATGTCAATAATACTCATATTATAACATCATAATTCATATGCCACGTTATGCATATCGTATCCGTCATGAGTATTGAACATTAAATACTTATCATCAGGTAGTACATGAAAATGTCAATATACCTTGACATAATGTCATAATTCCTATGCATATCGCTATTATCATATAGATACCTTATCACTATAAGAACCATATGTTCATCAACATCGTCAGTATGTTTTCATCAAGGTGTCAATCACTTTTCAATAATCATTTTGACATCTAAGTACATCGTTAAATTTCATAATTATCATCTTGAGTCTTAATCTCTCGGCATATATTCTTCCTTCCCAAAGGAAATTTTGGTGAAATTCATTACTAGTGATACCATCATTATTTAAATCAGCTTATCTCAAAATTAAAATCCCTGATTCAATATCGCTATTGCAAATACTATTTCCATCATGATTTAACTCTATATCATGCTTAATTGATTTGCACGGGAATTTGTTGACCAATGTTGACTTATTTAACAGTTAGTACTTCAAAGAATTATTTTTCTTATCTCCTCGAGTTTGTCACGTTCGATACCAGTTGATTGCTTAATCATAATTTGACCCCTTCCTCCAGTTGGGCAAAAGACTATTTAAATAGTATCTTCATTCAAGTTGGAAAACATTCCTTCCTATATCTTCCAAGTTATCATTACTTGGTCATCATTACTCTTCCTAAATTGGGTAATATCTGAAAAATAATTTCAAGAAGATATATGTAATTCACTTATCCACATAATAAAATTACCTGACCATACGCCTTGTTGTCCATAATTCATTCATATAGTGAGTCACCTATGGAAAACTTTACAATGTGGCTCTCCCATTAGAGGGAAAATTGTTATAGATGTTGTCATGTTCACACTTATCCTTTCCCATCATTTTATCATACCGTCCAAGTTCCGTAAAATTATTACCATAATTATTCAACTTCATTGGTTGATTGCCAATATTTCTTCTTTAGGTGTATCCTCCTTAGATAGACCTTACAGTGATACCGTTAGAATGCCAAGTTACCAAATTCTTCCATTATTTTCAAAATACCACAATACTCTTCGTTGATGCCCCAAAAGAGGTTGTTTCTTCTTACTAATTTATTATCTTTGTTGTGATATTTCTTCGTTATGACCTTAAATATTTGACCCAAGCTGGCCATAATCACGTGAACTATCATTAGTTACCAAAAAATTTGCAAGTTTCTTCTTCCCATTTCTGTTTAGACAAATTTAACCATTGTGAACGTCATGTAACATTATACTCAACATCTGAATTTTAATCCAAATCTGTATGGATTGCCACTGAGACTAAATATACCATCTTGTAGCTTGATGATGTTCAATATACAAATGATATGAGCAAATACATGTAATCTGAATGGAAATTGTAAGGCAAAATGAAATTTATTAGAAGATTATATTAGGAGAGTTGTGTTCTTGCAATAATGGACCAGAGAAATGCCAAGCAACTGCTATTGCTAAAGGGCAGTAATCGAACAAATAATTAGTGAATAATATGATCAACATTCACCAGAATGTTATTTTCTGTGTTTTTAGATCAGACTGATATAGATGCAGGTGAAAAATGATCACTAAAGGTAAGTTGCTTTTAAACTATTTGTAAAGCAACCAGTGGTGAGTAGTTGCACCAGCATGCCCAGTAAACCATATCAAGATAATAGAATTACATACTTTCCAAATGAATACTGAATCATAAAAGTATATCTTAAATTATGTCATAACCAATATAATGAGATTATTAATGTGAACAGAAAACCAAAGAATCTGCATGAGAAAGCAATGAGAAACTAACGAAATGCACTAGACTTTAAAGTTATACTAACATTATTCTAACTGTCAAGAATCTGATTGTTGTAGCTATTGCTAGATATAACTGTCCTTAAGATAACCAGATTGGATAGCTATTAAAGAAAACTGCAATGGATGTGGTCACTAGATGATCCAATCCATCCACTAATTTCCCTTCAAAATGATTCATTTGAATGCAAGATAAGGAGTACTAATGATCTAGATTCTATCAATCATGGAGATGTGGTTCAATATCCACCAAAATTCGAAGAAGTGCTTCGAGTCTCGTGACTAAAGAATCTTTTTGCTATTACAAGATTAGCATCAATCCTGTGGAAAGTATATTATCTACAAAGTGGATGTCTTTTAACCAGTTAAGGCCCATGAAGAAACTGGTCATGAATATTCCTCATGACTGGACAACATAATTACATAGTGGAGCTTTCTGGATAACCCACGTAAACCTTTTTATGAAGAAAAACTAGTACTATTGGATGATTTATTATATGCTTTGAACAAAGTCGTATGACCAAGCAAAGTAAAACTAAAGTGACATTTTTCTTTTAATCACATTCAGTTACTATTTTCATGTCACAGTATAAAAGTTGTATTGATGTTTAGTTCAGTAAATTAATATGATTTATGGTGAAGTAATATTAATATGATATATATGTCATAAAAATTTATGAATCAAGCATAAAATATTCCACACCATAAAGAAAAGACACTGCCACCCGACCCAGAACCGAATCGGATGACGGGGAAGGTCATTCCTCCCCAACAAAAAATAATCATTTTATTAATTATATGGTCTGCCTACAAGCGCACCCGCGAAGGCAACACCATTTAAAATCCCTTAAATTACAATACAATTAGGCATAGAATTACCTGCCTAAGATAGAAAATTGTAAACTTGTCGAGAAATCTGCCCATACTGATCAACCTCATATTGTGATTTGAAACATTCAGACACCTGCAATCTTGCGATATACACTTACAAATTTACAGACAACTCCATTTTTAGGCTTGTTATATAGCTTCGTATATAGCTTTGCCGCCCACTAATGAAAATTTTCATTATTTGCAATGCTACAATCATTCTCATATTCAACCATAGAATGTTATGAGCTCGATCAGCCGCACCTCAGGTGTCCAAAATCTGAAAAAGCAAAGCGGTACTAGACCCGCAAAATTAACAGACAATGAAATGAGTGTACCCCACTGATGTAAATGGATTATCAAACGCTGAGCGCAATAGCGGAATAAAATATAGATGTGGAGGTATAACTAACTGTAAAAAGATTCATATATCTGCAGAAAGATTCATCCATTGATTAACTGAACCCATGGAAAGCTACGCGCGATTCCTCATTCGAATTACGTGGAAATTGAATGGTTAAATTGTTTGCAGATAGATGTGTTATCAACAGGATTTGTTCAGGATGAGATGTTGGTTCATGAATACAACTTAATTTATAAAGCTACTAATCAGAACGACTCAATGAACCTACATGAAGATAGACAAGCAATAGCCAAGTCTGTTAATGAATTACAGTTTCAAAATCAAGATGAGATAGAATTGGTCAAGTTGAACACATAGATGAGGCTTTGGTGTCAATAATAATAATATAAATGGAATTTCCATGATCAAGACATGTACGAGGACTATGATGACTAATACAAGAAGTACCCATTATGATAATGTCACTTAATGTTCAAAAATAATGATTACCACCAATTTAAAACTTGAGTAGCCAAAAAAAAGGCATGGATATGCTACGCTGAAGCTCTCTCAACCCAATTTCTTTGTCCATCGCCTCATTGGGCTTTGCTCGAGCCATAACTCCAAATGATATACCATCAAGACCTCTTTGTCTGACATCAAGAAGCATCTTTATCCTAGAAAAACCAACTTCTTCAAAACCCACTATAAGAGAATCCATCAACACACTTGGACAGTGGAATTCAATAAATAGTGGAGGTGGACGGAACTGTGAAGCACATTTGTGGAACAACAATTACACAAGGATAAGCAAGTGTATCAAGGTGTATATTCAAAAGATGAGAAAGCAATAGATGGCCCCCAAAAGAGACAAAATAGATAAAGCCTAACAAGCCAAGCTCACAAAGAGATGTCATAGTGAATATTCAAAAGTTGTGACAAAAAAGACAAAACAAGTAAAATCGCTAGCAAAACAAGCAAAATCACTCGAAGTAGATACCTTGCTTCATGCAAGAAGGCATTCAGATCTAGTATTGTCTTCAGCATCTGCAAAAACCGTTATTTCGAGAACAATCCCACCACATCGATCTTCCTTTTGTTGACAGGGTCATTTTCAACAACACTGAGCAGGCTTAGCATTTCCAAAACAACCCTTGCTGTGTGAACAATCTAACTATGGCAGTGCTATTGTACACATTATCTAGCGTCCTTGGATGCTTTAAACCTAAACCAAGAGGAAATGATACAAGAGCCAGGAGGATAACACATGAATAAGTTAGTGATTAAGAAATTAACTACAAGATATATCAAAACAAAACATGCCACTCCTATTTTCTATGCCCATATAAAGAAAGCCATTCTATGTAAAAGACTATTTGGACAATGGAATAACAACTTTCATTGTTATTAAGCTACTATGTTGTTTCATTCTGTATCACAAATATGATGATCCCTTCCATTTCACAAATACTATGCTGTACCATTCCGTGTAACAAAGTAATGCGGCTCAAAAAATAATCAAGCATCCACTACAATTGCCCGGCATTTACCTCTTTCAATTACTAAAAATTTTCTTCAAGACAATCTGAAGGCCAAACAAGTAAAATAATTATAGATTAAAGAAAGCAAATTAATATTATTGAGGATGCAATTCAGTCAAAACCTCTTTAGAACACATTTCTTAAGATATCATTTCTCCGAGTCCATTAAAAATAACTAAAAATTATACTTGAAGCAAACACCTTTAATACTGCCAGTATCAAGGAATTGACTATATTAAAGATAAACTTCAAAACGGTTATGATGTAGCAGAGAAGTCAAAAAATTCTCAAGGCACAATTCTCATCCCACAATATCTATGTTATTTCTACATATTTAAACCAATATAGCATGCCTTGGAACTACAGGCTAGAAACATCTAGATGGAACTTAAACAAATAGTTCAACTTGTGCAATATATAGTGCATTACTGTTCAATATACCCAAATTACTCTTCAGAATTTATTTAAACATTGTGAAAGGATTCATTAACTTAAATATAGACCCAATTATCTGTGCCTATTCAAATTACATTCATATCTAAGGGAGAACCGATTTAGAGCATAGACACCTTGCATGATTGGTTATAAAAGACAGGAACAACTCTGTGATAGGGAAGATCTGAATTTATTTATTTGCATAGTAGTTTCTCAAGTAAATTTGTTATTTAGTGAGTAACGTTTATTGGCAGTGAGACCACGGTACTGGGCATGCTCATTACAGGAAGAAAAGCCGATTCAATTCTTTGGCATAACAGTTTCCAATACCAATCAATCAATAAATTATCGCTTTATATTTGATCTGCTTATTCCACTGTTGTTTCCAGTTTTCACCCTCAAACAATGCTTTATACCCAAGCATTGAAGTTTTATAAAATTACAACCAACATTGTGCATGTTTAGCAATTTATATAACCACCTAGATTTGTCATACAAATATGCTTACAACTATTGTTATGAATGCTTTTGTAGCTATGTTTTACCTAAAACCATCAATATGACTTGTAACTGATCAATGGAAGCTTAGAATTGTTAATAGTATGATGTCTTCCTTTCTTCCCCGTACAACTATTGCCTTCTAAGTTCTAAATGACAAAAGATACGATAAGTCAACAACGATAAGTATACATTTATTTGCTTGTTTTTATTGTGTAATAATCATTTCACATTCATTACATTGACAACAACAATATTAGGATAGCAACTTAATTAGATCAAAAACGATATTCAGTGAAGTTTATTCCCTATTTGCTTCCACCTTGTCATCCAAAACTTTTGGCTTTCAGGACACAACGTTAAAGATTGACTTATCCAATGACTTATGCTGATTATCCATTAGCTTCATGCTATTCTAGACCTCTGAAATCAATTATAGCAGACTTGGTTTCACTCAGAAAATTAACAAATCAGTCCTCAAAATTATGAGAAGTGCCAAAAGGCGACAAAAAAAAAAATGAGGATGCCCAGACCACCTCCAATAGCAAGATCAACAAATTAGATTGAAAACATTTATCAAACTGAAAGGAAAATCTAACGTGAGTGGAATGAAAATGCTCTTAGTGGTGTGACAATGGAACAAGTCCAAATTTACACACCAGAGAGGACACCACAGTCAAATTAATGACAAATTTCAGTCCTTAAGAGCCTCTTCGGCCTTACTCAGAAAAGGATGGAATTTTGTTAAAAAATACAGTAGAATGACAAATTTCCAAGCCTGAAATATAAAAATTCCAGAGATAGGTTAGTTTCAAATTTGAGCTGAATTAAAATTTTAAGGCCAATTTAATTGTAGCTTCAATGGGTTTACACTCTAGCTCAGAAATTGGATATCAAAATGGACAGACTTTCTCAAACACAATGAATCTAGAAACCCAAATATCAATATAACACACTGATTTCAGAAGGCTTTGAATATTCTCAAAATATTACATGAGAATAATGTAATTCTCTGGATTCAGTTGGTCCACGACGAAGATATACTGGAAGTGAATTTGCACTATATCACTATAAACAAAACAAATGATTCTATTCACTACATATGAGTAAATTTTTCAATATATGAAAAATAAGGAAAAATAATTCAAGTTTAAATATAAACACCCTAACTTTGTCATAAAGCATCTTATCCGAAGCCTAAAGTCTCTCCAGGGTTGAGCGATGGCTTCTTCGTGTTTAAGGCTCATCAGTGTTGAGGAATTCAAAAGTATCTTGGCCGACAAAATATCTTTTCGAAGACCAACTCCAAGACAAGGCATTGAAAACTTTAGCAAAGCAGTGATTGTTGCCTATATGACATCAAGGAATGATAAATAAAGAGATTTTAAAGACGGGCAAGGTTTGTATAGATCTTACTGTCCTAGGTCTAAAATAATTAATAATAAAAACTTGTGCCCCAGATAACTGTGCTCAAGGATTGCTTCGTCAAGGCGAAATCTCCTATTTCATATTATAATGAACATTATAACTAAAACTGCATATCTTATAATGAGATCATCAACTATTTTTGAAGTTTGGAAATTATGCAAGGCATAATAGTCAATGGTTATTATTTCTCTAGCTTGGTAGATTTTAATGGACGAGATGACATAATACTGCTTTTACTTTTTAATCTTTATAAAAGAACACAAAACTAAGTTTCTGCTATATAGTGTATATTAAATGACGTGATAAGAGTCAAAGAAGCCATAACTAATGATTATTTGGTTTCAATGACTCGTCTTCAGGAAAAACAAAATGAAAGGTTACGATTGCTTAAAATTTCAACTATGGAAATGTCCATTGCCCGATGATTGATTGAGTGGTAAGTTGGGAGTTAGTTTCACCAACTTGGAATCCTATGTTGCTGTATAGTCAGCACACAATGGTAGCCAAAAGCTGTTATTCTTCATATAAATCCGAAAGGAGTCACCCATGGAACTATATAAACTCGTATATTCGATAATTAGTTCACAATTGTATATATATTTTTCTTGCCTCTCAGGAAAATGTTATGTTAAAAATATATTAACCAATTTTATTTTATTTTTCTACTGAAATTTATACAAATAAAATTATACAGAAAGTCGTGGCTTTCATCAACAATTTTCCTCAAGAATTATAGAGGACAGTAAGCCCCAAATCAAACACCATTTTGGTAGCCAGAGAGGTATGTAAACGCAGCAAGAACCCAAAGGTGGTGCCAAACCCTCACGGATTTTAAAAAAAAAATACCAGGATTAGAAGCCAAGGGTTAACTTTCCTCCTCCGCACATAAGTTTGTATTGAGACCAAACAAAAATTGAGTTATGCCTTATACTTGTAACGACAACACTAGAGGAAGAACATGTTAGGAATGTACATTTGAAAGTCATCAATGGACTCAACTAAGTCAAAAGTAAACCCTTGAATTCGATAGAATGGACATACCTGTGTAATAGGAGGCAACATTTAACCCAGTTGTGACATGTGGGAAACCGTTTTTAGTTTCTCTATCAACCAAGGATAAAACCAAGTGCAGTAAAATGTTTTCTCATTACCTGTAGAAATGAAGGTCACAGCTCCATAACAGTTAGCAGAGAAGCACCGAAACAGTATAAACAGAGAAGAATCAGTATGACCAAGGCGTCTGCCTCCGTCACAGCTACTGCGAATGTTGGAGATCTAAAGCTGAAGGCCACATGCACCGATTCAATGATAAATATTTTTTTTTTCTATCTATGCTAAAATCGCAGAAAAACGAATCTAATTCCAAATCCAAGTGAATACAGGCAAAAACATAATCACCAAAACCAATCAAAATATAACTATGCAGTAAGTATGCATTGAATAAAGAAAATTTACGGCATAGTGAGGGTTTGAAAAAAAATTATGCCGCCTCCTGGAAGTAATCCACCTGTAACTTTAAAACCAGTCAAGTTAAAAATTCCAACAAAGTAAATTTCCATATGCCCATAGGCCATAAGGATTAAACATGGCTCTAATACCATATGTAACAACCCAAAATAGATATCTAATTAACTTATTAACATTAAATTTAAACTATGAAGAGTACCTACCTGGGCTTACCTGTGGTAGAAGTAGGTTTACCGCAACAGGGTTTTGGGGACGACTCTCCTCCCAATCGTAGGCTCAATTGTGCAGGATTCTGCTACAACTGGCCACCCCGAGCCCTCAATCAACGACTACTGCCAGTGCTCCTAAGTCTTAGTATATCATTCTCCCAAGAGAATGACAGATAGAATCTTGGAATGATGGATACCTCCCATCCTCCTCACCATCTATTAAATAGAACAAACCATTAGAAGGGGAACCACATGCACACACTCCATGTGTCTGCATGCAACTTTTTTTTCTTGTTTTATTCTTTACTTTTCTTTTGATTTTTAGCTTTCTTGTTTTATTTCCTTCTTTTTGATAATTTTCTTCTTTTATTTCTATTTATTCTTATTTAGAGCTTAAATATGGTTATTACTATCTTTATTTTTATTTTTATTACTTATTTCTTTTTATATAATTTTTAATATCATTTATTATTTATTATTCTTATTATTTATTATCAAGTGATTTATTTATTATTTATTTATTATTACTTATTATTATTATTTATTTATTATTTATTATTATTCATTATTTTTATTATTAATTATTAGTTTTGTATTTAGTTATTATTATTTATTATTAAGGGAGGGATATTACATACTCTCCCACTTTAAGGAACTTCGTCCCGAAGTTAAGTTTTTATTATTAATGATTATTTTTGTATTATTATTTTCTTCATGTTACCAACACCCTCTGCTGAACTAGTATAACCAGCAGGCATCGAAAGTCCCCAACACCCTAGGAAATCTCAAGGAATCTCTGTCCTTTTTCCACTTTTGGCACCAGGCAGAAGCCTAACCTAGTCTGTATCCTAGTCCAAGGCTGGCCCCAAGGCTCGCGCCTGACTCAGACCTCATCTGCCCCAAGGCAGGTATCCGGTGACCTCATCTGCCCCAAGGCAGGCATCCGTTCTGGTACTCAATGACCCCGGGCATCTTGCAAGCTAGCCCACTCCCTCCACAACTACTAAGGCGCACAGCCCCAGGCATCGAAGTCCTTTACATCCCTTACAGACTTTTGCATCCCAACAGGAACCTAGCCTGGAACATCAGGCACCAAGCCTGGAATCATCAGGCACCAAGCCTGGAACCTCAGGCACTTGGCCTTCTCAAGATGGTCCCATAGCTCTTCAAGAGCTACCCATCAAGAGCTATACACAAGACAAAGGAACCACTGGCATATGTAGTGTTGATTGAGTTTTGTCCCCAGCCCATATGGTGTTACTTATTCTCCCTCGTGCGTATGGGCTCGCACGAGATCATCAAATAAACCGGCCCTCTCGGCCCATATGTGGAGTCCTGTGAATCATCATATCTCAACATGCATCCAATGCATTAACCATACCATCATAGTATCATAGGAAATAATCCATATGCAAACTCTTGCATGTCATCATGAGACGTTCATCTTTGTTAATATGGATCTGCATGCTCACGCATGTCATAGATTTGTACGGAACTATCACATGCTTCAATTATACCATCACATAATTATATTAAGACATATCATGAGTTCACATAAATGAACCACATGTCGATAATCCTCATATTATAACATCATAATTCCTATGCCACGTTATGCATATCATATCCATCATGAGTATTGAACATTAAATACCTATCATTAGGTAGTAAATGAAAATGTCAATATACCTCGTCATAATACCTATGCATATCGCTATTATCGTATAGATGCCTTATCACTATAAGAACCATATGTACATCATTATCTTCCTATCATGATAGCATGAAACATCGTCAATGTGTTTTCATCAAGTTGTCAATCACTTTTCAATAATCATTTTGACTTCTTTCTACTAGGTAGTTGATCACTTTCACCAATGGTATAATCTTCTAAGTATATCATTAAATTTCATAATTACCATCTTGAGTCTTAATCCCTCGTCAAATATTCTTCCTTCCCAAAGGAAATTTTGGTGAAATTCATTACTAGTGATACCATCATTATTTAAATCATCTATCTCAAAATTAAAATCTCTTGATTTTACATCCATGTACCCTTTGGCTTACTGATTCCAATACCGCTATATGCAATTGCATATAAATACTATTTTCATGATGATTTAACTTTATATCATGCTTAATTTTCTTGCATGAGAATTTGTTGATCGATGTTGACTTATTTAACAATTAGCACTTCATCCAAAGAAATATTTTCTTATCTCGCCGAGTTCGTCTCTTTTAATGTTATGGAAAGTCCTCTATTAATTGACTTTACTTCTTTGTCACTATGTACACAATCTTTCTCACGGTATCCCTATAACATTTCTAGCAACATTCCTTCCTATATCTTCCAAGTTTATCATTACTTGGTTATCATGCAATTTCATACATTACACTTTCCCAACTTGGGTAATACTTGAAAAATAAATTCATTACGATAGCTACCAAATGTAATCCGCTTATCAACATAATAAAATTACCTAATCATATGTCTTGTTATCCATAAATAGTTAGTCACCTATGGAAAATTTTACAATGTGGCTCTCCCATTAGAGGGAAAATTGTTATAGATGTTGTCACACACACAACTTATCCTTTCATTTTATCATCCTTAGATAGACCTTATAATGATACCTTCAGAGTACCAAGTTTATGTTCCAAAATACCACAATCCTCTTCTTTTATGTTCCAAAATAGGTTGTCTCTTCTTACTGATTTATTATCTTTGTTGTGATACTTCTTCTCTACCACGTTAATTATTTGATCACCTGAACTATCCTAAGTTATCATCCTTAAAAACAAAGATTTTCAAGTTTCCCTTTTCCATCTCTCTTTAGACAACTTTAACCCTTATATGAAATTAACCTTGAATCACGAACCTCATGTAACATTATACTCAACATCTGAACTTTAATCAAAATTTGTACGATTTTCCACTGAGACTAAAATATACCATCTTGTAGATTGATGAGGTTTAATATACAAATAATATGAGTAGTAAATGAGCAGATACCTGTAATGCAACCGGTGGTGAGTAGTTACACCAGCATGCCAGTGTACCATATCAATAGTACGATCTTTCAGAGAGTTATACATCATCAATTATGGTAGATTATCACCATCCAAGATTACAAGATTATATATTTTTCCAATGACTCAATGAGTCAACTCAAGAAAAATGAGATAGTGGTTTTACCATGAGATTCTAATGCGAACAGAGAACCCAAGAATTTGATGTCTATAATGATGCAGGAGAAAACCAATGAGGAACTAATGAATGCACCAAACCTTACCAACGTTATTTCGCTGTCAAGAATACGATTGTTGTAGCTTATTGCCAAGAATATATCAGTCCTTAGATACCAAATTGGATAGCTAATTAAAGAAAGACTGCAATGTGATGTGAGTTACTAGATGATCCAATCAATCGCATAATTCACTTTTCAAATGATCACTGAATGCAGGATAAGGAGTACTAATGATTTAGATTCAAGCTTAGTACTAATGCAAAGGTAATATATCATGGTAATGTCAATATCAGACCTATATCCAACCTCTAAAAACATCATATTTCTAAAAGTGACATCAAGTCACCCGCATATGCATGCAATGATAGCCAGACACTGTAATCAGTCATTAAATATCAAGATTCATCACTGAAGAAGCATAAAATAAGAGCCACATTTTTTTCAAGAAAGTTTTGAAGATTCTTGATTCATTTCAATCTACTGTTTTATATATTTTTCCCCTACTGTGGCATGCAACCAAACCATTGCCAAATTTGAAACTGTGTGATTGATTATGCAAATTATCAATAATTACTAATTTTGTAGTATTAAAACTTATAGAATCAAAATTCCAATGAGTAAAGCTTAAGAATATTAGTGGCAATATTGTTTTAAGAAGGTACTTGAATTCTGAAAGAAAATTCGCCATGACTTTTGAAGTGATATGTCACACCAATATTAAGTGTTCAGATTCCTGACCTTATGTGCTAGGTTGAATGTATCTTTAGATTCTTATGGCTATTAAATGATTACTCTAAGGAATTTTAAGAAATCAAACAACCAAAGAAATATTCCACACCATAAAGAAGAGACACTGCCACCTGACCCAGAACCGGATCGAATGACTGGGAAGGTTATCCCTCCCCAAGATAAAATAAAATCATTTTATTAATTATATGGCCTGCCTGCAAGCGCACCCACAAAGGCAACACCATCCCTTAAATACATTTAACCATATTAATTTCCCGGGTAAGATATAAAATTGCCTGCATAAGACATTAAACATAAAATTGTAAGCTTGTGGCCGTGGCTATGCGTTTGCTGCAAATTCCTTTTGACAACAATGTCGAGAAATCTGCTAAGGAAAAGCTCTTTCTTGTAGCACCAAAGCACAGATGGACGTGCCTTCACAGTTGCCTTTGTAAGAATATAATGAAGATTGACAACCTGGTCACGGCCCTTGTCTCCAATGATGACAAAAAAGGAACGATGTTTGCTTTGACTCCATTTTCCACCATGGTTCGGATGCGCTCATCCACCTTCTTCCTCATTTCCATGATGTAATTACAAATACTCGGTAAAAAAAATAAATAAAACCTTGAAACTCTCAAATAAATCCTTAAACCCTAAACTATTGGAATCTTATAGTTCCTTATAAGATTGTTTGCCACTTCACTTAGCGTTGTGCATGGCAACAATTACCAAACAGGAGGTAGTGCAGTTTGGATGATGACAGCTTGGTTAAGGCGCAACCCTGTTCAACTGAATAAAAATACGTCTGGAAAATAAATACGCTGCAGATTATCACTGATATACTCGGGACTAACTGAGATAATCTGCTTCCTTAATCTGAAATAATAATTAGTCTCTTTTCACATGGATTTCTTACTTTCTACGAACGACTTAGATTAAGGAACCAAACATGAGTTAGATTAAGGAAGCATGATGAAAATTTCGCTGAACACATCGACCCACAATCAACAAAATCAAAACAACCTACAAGTTTAAGAAAAGCTGGTTGTTATTTTTAATTTTGTTCCTTACTCTCAGAGCCTTTCTAATCCCAGGGAAATAGTCGAGGAACCGAATTCCTTAGCTTTTCCTTATTTATCAGATCTAACACTTCCGTGTTGGCGAATCATTATTTTCTATTTCTACCCGATTCACGCCATGCAATCTTCTCCTCTCCGAATTTGATTGAAATTGCCAGGAAATCGAAGCCCTGCCCGTTTTTTTTTGAAATGTCAGATCATGTAGCAGAACATAGGAAGTAGAAGACCTTGTAGCCATGAATCAAAGCATAGTGTCAATGACAACCCCATAGTGAGTTCACCTTTATTTGTATTTGCATACTCTCATTTTTCTACCATGGTTTTCCGCTATTGCAAGGGCAGTGTTTTAAGCACTAACATAGTAATATTAAATCTTAATCTTGAGTAAAACACTATATAACAAAGAGCTTGCAAAAAACATATTAGTTCTATTGTGGCAAACTGTGCAAGTTAAATATCCACAACATCCTCCAGATCATTTCTCATTTTGATCACATTGCCACTAAAAATTTGCTTTGCCCTGTTGAAAATTTTATAACATCACTGTAAGCTTCAAACAGTTCCAAGATCACTTAGAAAAGTTTCAAAAAAATATCACCAGTCAAACAAATCAACCAAACTGCATTGATAGTACAAACTGCCTCTCACTTGAAGAAGGTGCACCCTGGAATCCAGCCTCTCACATGAAAGTTTGTCTTGATCCATTCATTTATATTTTATGCCATCACAATGAAACTGTAGTAGTCAATGTCCATGTTTACTGCACAGTGTGCACACCCCATTTGCCACTTTACATTGAGGTGGTGGTTAAGGATCTCATTGTTGTGCAGTATATACAAAATCCTGCTCCTGTCAATTAGTTGGGAATAAACATATAGATCTAGCAATTCATAAATACTATTTACACCCAGGTTAAAATATATATAATTCAGATTGGCAAACCACGTAGAAAATCCAGAAAACCATATTATCCTCTAGTGATTCAAGGAAACACATCCAAATTACTGGGACTTTAAATATCTCAGGGTAAAAAAAACTCAAGAATTGATCACACGGTAAGGAAAACTTAATGCCATCTCAAAAACCGCAAGTAAGCACCTTCTAGAGAAATATACAAAAGTCACATTGCGCTTTTGGCAAAGCTAAGCTCTGATACCATATGTAATAGCACAAAGTAAACTAAAATTAATGTCTTAATGAAAAACAAATACTTACAATTGAACTCACCTATATTACCTGTAATTGCAGTCTGCCAAATGATCACAAGATTTTTGGGGACGACTCTCCTCCCAACCGTAGGCTCAATTGTGCAGAATTCTGCTACAACTGGCCACCCGCGAGCCCTCAATCAACGACTACTGCCAGTGCTCCTAAGTCTAAGTATACCATTCTCCCAAGAGAATGAAAGATAGAATCTCGGAATGATAGAATGCGAGAATGCTTCTCATCTTCCTCACCATCTATTAAATAGAACAACATTGGATGGGGAACCACATGCACACACTCCATGTGTCTACATGCAACTTGATTTTTGCCTTCTTGTTTTATTTCTTTACTTTCTTTTGATTTTTTAGCTTTCTTGTTTTATTTTCTTCTTTTTTGATAGCTTTACTGATTCTTTTTATTGCTTTCTTGTTTATTACTATTTATTCTTATTTAAAGCTTTAGTGTAGTTATTACTATTTTATTATTTTTATTTATTTTCTTGTTATTTAAATATCATTTATGATTTATTATCAAGTGATTTATTATTTATTATTTATATTATTATTATTATTATTTTTATGTTTATTTATTTATTATTAAAAGGAGGGATATTACACATTGTATAATCTTCCTGAGCTCAACATATATATATATATATATATCAGTTAAGAATATTTTGAGGTTTCATTAATTGCTATGCCTATTTTATTTGGGTTGAAACCATGCAAGTACACCTACGGTAATGATCCTATGATATGTTTGTCAAACTCACTGAAAAACTCAGAAAATGGTGGTTATTGGGGAAAATTTCTGAAGGGGAAATTGATAGTGGTATCATTTGTATTTCTGGGTACAACATAAGGCAGTTTATAACATTCTAGCGCATTATTATTCCCCACAGTATATGTAATCAATGAATGAATTGAATTGATTTACATGAGCAAATGAAGCTCAATAAGAATACAGAGATATTTACAGAAATAGAAACATCAAGTTTCTATTAGGAAATAGAAACAACCAATTTCTTCTAAGAAACTGCTAAAAAAATAAAAATGGAAACAACTAATAAGAATGAGCATTGAACACTAAATAGCATTATTTTAATACCTTCCCTTAATGCTCAATCTATTTACAACACCGATAGACCTTCTGAATTTTACAAACTTATCAGGACCAAGAGGCTTAGTGAAGATGTCGGTGGGTTGCTCCGTTGTGGGAACATATCGCAACTAAACGGATCTGTCTTCAACAAGCTGGCGAATGTAGTGACAATGGGTTTCTACATGCTTTGTTCGTTCATGAAAGACTAGATTCTTGGCAAGTTTGAGCACTCCCTGATTATCACAAAACAAGGGAGTAGGGCCTGTCTAGAAAACATGCATATCCGCAAGCATACGTCGAAGCCAAACTACCTCACAAGATGCCTTAACTGCTCCCCGATACTCTGGTTCTGTTGAGGAGAGAGGCATTGCCTGCTGCTTCTTACTAATGCAGGTAACAACACCGGATGCTAGATTAAACACATACCCAGCTGTAGATTTACGGTCATCAACCGAACCGGACCAGTCAGAATCTGTGTAACCACTGAGTATAGGATCGAAACTTCGAGTGTACAAAAGTCCATAATCAGGAGTGCCATGCACATAACGCAACACATGCTTTGCTGCTATACAATGATCAACCTTAGGAGCTGACATGAAGCAGGAAATGTAGCTCACTGCAAAACTAATGTCAGGTCTAGTGGCAGTAAGGTAGATGAGGCTGCCCCCTAATTGCCTGAATAAAGTTTCATCCACAAGGGGTGAGGATGACTTAGCTGAAAGTTTGAGCCCGGTTCCATAGGAGTCGTGGTAGGTTTGCAATCCTGCATTCTGAATCTGTCCACAAGATTTTTGGCATACTTGGATTGAGAGAGAAAGATGTTGTTCTTAGTCTGCCAGACTTCAACCCCCAAACAGTAATGAAGAAGTCCTAAATCTATCATATCAAAAGTGCTGCACAAATCCTGTTTGATCCCATGGATCAAATGTGTTGCGTTGCCAGTAATGATAAGGTCATCCACATAGACAACCACAAACAAGATATCATTACCAGTATGCTTGATATATAGGTTTATATCAAATGGACTCTGCTGAAAACCATGATCTGTGAGGTACTGATCAATTTTCATGTACCAAGCCCGAGGAGCTTGTTTCAGACCATAGAGTGCTTTGACTAATCTACAGACTTTCTGTTCTTGACCGGCAACCTTGAATCTTGGAAGCTATGTCATGTAGACTTCTTCCTGTAAGTCACCATTTAGAAAAGCACTCTTTACATCCATCTGATGGACTTTCCAATTGCTCTGATACCATATGGTACTCATCTTGGCTGTTGGAGCAAAGGTCTCCTCATAGTCAATGCCTTCCTTCTGTGAGAACCCTCGAGCAACAAGGCGAGCTTTATACTTGTCTAGGGTTTTGTCTACTTTGTATTTCACTTTGTACACCCATTTGCAGCTAATGGGCTTTTTCCCTGCAGGAAGATCAGAAAGGGTCCAAGTGTGATTCTTTTGAAGACTCTGGAATTCAGCTTCCATAGCCTGTTCCCACTCAGGTGTACCCTTAGCCTCTAAATAGGTTTGAGGCTCAAAAATACTGTGCAGGTTAGCCACAAGAGAAAAGTTTACTGTAGACTGCTGTTTGCTCTTATGTCTAGAAGTTCTACCTTCAAGGAGCTCATTATCTCGGAGATCACCAATGGTTTTAGCCCACCATTAGGCCGGAGAGTAGAGGAACCAATATCAGGAGGAGATGGAGAAGGCTCAGGAACAATAGGAGCAGCAAGAGGAGGGTTATTTTCCAGAGGAAGCTCAGGTAGTGCATCATCAAATACAGACGCTGCATCATCCCTCCCATCAGGTGGACCTACTGGAAGAAGAACACTGCGAGGCTGGTCCTCAGAACACTGCTTAGAAGGAGATTGAAAGAATCCTCTGTCTTCATCAAATACTACATCACGACTGAAGCTAAGATGACCAGTGGCTATATCTATCAATCTATAGGCCTTGTGATGATCATTGTACCCTGTCATCATGAGTTTCTGGCTTTTGGAATCCAACTTAGAGCACTTAGCAGCTAGAATCCAAACATATGCAACTGAGCCAAATACTTTGAGGTGATTGATCTTAGGCTTATGGCCAGACCAAACCTCTTCGGGAGTCTTCCCCTTAACAACCTAAGTAGGTGATCGGTTAAGAAGATAGAAAGCAGTAAATACTGCTTCAGCCCAAAATTTGTTCGGAACATACCTATGTTGTAACATGGAACGAGCCATTTCAACAACTGTACGGTTGCGGTGTTCGACAACACTGTTCTGCTGAGGAGTGTAGGGTGTAGTTAACTGACATTTGATGCCATGAGTATCACGGAAGTTGGAGAAAGCAGAAGAACAAAATTCCCCCCCGTTATTTGCCCTAAGAGTTATGATATTACAGCCAGACTATTTTTCAACTAAGGATTTAAACTTCTGAAAGATACTAAATACATCAGATTTATATTTAGAAAATACATCCACATCTTTCTACTGAAATCATCTACAATAAGCAAAAAATATTTGCAACCAATAATAGAAGATGTATGCATAGGACCACAAATATTAGCATGAATTAACGGGAGTACCTTAGATGCGCGCCAAGATTCTCCATCCTTGAATGAAGACCGATGTTGCTTGCCAGCTTGACAGGCGCTGCATACTCCCAACTGCTGAGTCTGAATATTAGGTAACCCTGACACAAGTCCTTCCCGAGAGAGCTAAGAGAGATACTGCATGTTTAGATGCCCATATCGCTGATGCCACAGAGTGTTGATGGGAGAAACATGAGCTGCTAGAGCTACTTTTGGAGAATCTCCAGTGTCAAGAAGCCTATATAGACCATGATCCTCTAGGCCAACAACAACCGTAAGACTAGTGTCCCTATTGATAATGGAGCACTTGTGCGCACTGAACACTACATCAAGCTGAGGAGAGTTCCTCATAATCTGGCTGATAGACAGCAGATTAATTTCCATACTAGGAACATAGTACACATTCAGGAAGATGAGTGTGCGCCCACCAGACTGGATCTTAACTGTACCTTTGTCAACCACTGTGTTCTCTTCACCTCTGCCGAATACTAACTTTTGAATCACTGAAAGGTGGGAAGTCAATAAACCAGTCATGCCTGTGAGAGAAATGGCGTGATGCACCAGAGTCAATGTACCAGGCCGAAGATGAGACATGATCTGAAGACCTTTTAGCCATAAAGGCGTAAAAGGCAGATTCTGTCTGCTCGAAATGTTCTGCAACATTCGCTGTTTGATGGGGCCCTTGCTGTTTCTTCTGTTCAGAAGCAATCCTCTGTCGGCAATCTTTCTTCATGTGGCCGAATTTGTGACAGTAATTACACTACACATTTTTCTTCCTAGCAGGATCAAAAAACTGAGAAGAACCTTTCTGCTGAAAGGACTGAGAGAACTAATATTTGGCAGCAAAAGTATTTTCTGAGGAGGCTGATGAGGCACCACTACCAAACTGTTGTTTCCAACGATCCTGCTGCATGAGTTTGGTGCATAACTCTGGAAACTTCAGATCAACATTAGTGGAGGTAACGTTGAGTGTTTCTAGAAGTTCTCATAAGATTTTGGTAGACTTTTCTGAGTGATGACTACCATATCTTCTTCCTCCATGGTTCAACCAATGGCTTCGAGCTGATCTCGAATGTCTTTAATCTTGTTAAGATGTTCTTGTAAAAACATATGTTCGTCCATCATGATGGAGAACAACTGATTCTTGAGAAAGAGCACTGCTCTTGTCGGATGTCTCATGCAGTTCCTTCAAATGTTGCCAGATCTCGGCAGTTGTCTTGCCAAAAGGAATCTGTGGTAACTGATCATCAGTCATAGAGAGCTTGAGAAGCATAACGGCCTCTCGATTTCGATCATCAAACTTATCTTGATCGGTGCCAGCTGTACCAGGACAGAGCTCTTTGTTCAGAACGCGTTGATCAGGACCCTATATTCAAAATTGGTCAACATTCTCTGTTTCCAGATGTTATAATTGGTGCCATTAAAGCACTGATTGCCTTCCAACATTAGATTAGTTAGCGAGGCCATTTGCACGTTTCCCAAGACACAGAAAACAACAAAGAAGTCTGGCACAAATTTTAATGCAGATGTCGGCTAATCTGAACAAAATCCGACAGGCGCTGGAAACAAAATTCAAATCCGCTGACTCGAAAATCGAGGCACAAAAAATGATGCACTCAGAAAATTCTGACGACTACCCAGTTGAAATATCACAAAACCCACATCAAATCTGTAATCAGAAGAAGTTTTCGACAAAATATATTTTTTTTAAAATACCTCGGTCGATAAAAATTGAGCCACGAAGGATGGTCACGGTTAATGTTTCAGAGGTATTTATTGTTGCTGCAGCACAATGAACAACTTCTAACGATACAGTAATTCCTGGTTTTATTGCCTCAAGGTATATAACACAACTGCTAGGAGAAAGTCGGACGCTGGGTTTCAAATGCAAACCGCTAAGAGAAACTTGCGAAGGTTGTACAAAACCCACGATTGATTCCCGTACCCCTCCCAAAAGAGCTGTATCGGAGGAACTAGACTGGGTCGAAACAGTCTCATAAACTGGAACTATCCTCTGCAAATAAACACGAACTTCTCCTGAAGATAACCTTTCGACAGACAGAACTCAACGCCAAATCTTGTAAAGAAGACACTGAACTTGGTTGTAGAGATAGATCACCAAACAGATAAATATATTTCACAGTACATGGCTGCAGAAATATGGAAGGTGCATCGAATGGATAAGCGTGGAGATTGTTGTGTTTGAGACGCCAACCGAATTGATGTGCGGGAAAAAAATTCACGTGCAATCCAGAAATACAACCAATCGCAGTTGAGGGTGAAGAATACTGCGAGGATCTTGCAGCGGGAACAGGGTAAATACTGTCCCAATAACAAGTCTTTGACTGTCAATCAAACTAAGAGAACTGATGGACACGTAGTTTGTGAATGTGCTCGCCCTCTGCGGAGCGACAAACAAAGCGGGAACGACAGACGCCTCCAGAACAGAACAACAATGTACGTGCTCACAGTGCGCAGATTCTGCTCATGCTTCAAATCTCCACGCGACCAAATTCTGAAAAACAAAAACATGTGAGCGTCGGATGTGCCTGCGATGTTGGACAGAACACGATGATCCTCGCATTAAGAAAATTCGTCCTCTAATTATTTTTGCCCTCGTAAATGATAAAATTCGGTGCCAGCAAAAATCATCTTGATATATTTTGCCTTCCTTGACCACTCTATCCAGCCATCAAAATGATGGATTCGGCCCTTATAACTTGTGTGGATGGAGCCGGTGAATCACCAGAGCAATGAGCCCTCTGGAAAACTGCCTCTATGCAGCACAGACCTCTCTAGGGTTCGAGGGCGAGCAATAACTAACAAAATGGGCACTGTCCGATCCTTTCCCAAGTTCATGGATGGTCGTACTGAGGCACTGGAGATCTCAGAACAAGAGCGGGAAAAAAAATCCTTTGAATACTGCAGCTCAGAAAATTTGACGGCCAGTAAAAAATTTCAAACTTCTAGAGAGCTATTTCGAAATGAAGCAAAATTTTTCAAACAATGAAAAATTATTTCGAAAAAAATACCTGAGCTCTGACACCATAATCAATGAATGAATTGAATTAATTTACATGAGCAAATGAAGCTCAATAAGAATACAGAGATATTTACAGAAATAGAAACATCAAGTTTCTATTAGGAAATAGAAACAACCAGTTTCTTCTAAGAAACTGCTAAAAAGATAAAAAAGAGAAACAACTAATAAGAATGAGCATTAAACACTAAATAGCATTATTCTAATAATATGCCTACAACAGTCTGTCCTGAAACTTTTTGTTAAAATACCTCAATGAGAAATTCAACAAACTCATTATCATAGTTGTACTTGTTATCATTAAACAAAACATGGCTCAAGCCTTCATAGATTCCCTTAATAACTTAGTAGCAACCAACAACAGACCCTTCTCAAAGGGGGTCTATGCCATTCTTCAGAGAGAACAACCAAAAGATGTGCAGAAGAGGCAGGAAATGGGGCACAAAATATTTGCACTTGGGACAGATTTGAAGCACATGAGGGTCACATGGAAAGTTCTTTTCAAACTTGATGAACTATATGCACTCCTTTCCAAAGTGAGCCAGTTAGAAGGGAAAAAACTAATTTGGGCACTAAAACCAGCTATGCTTGCTCTCATACAACACAAGTTCTTGGAGGAACTTTGTGAAGGGGTCAAACTTCCAGTTGCATCTTGTCTCAGTCACATCACGAGATAAACTACTCCTAGAGCTCCTTACAATGATGATGTTATGAGGAGAGTTTTCACGCTGATAGTGGATACTTTTAAGGACTTAGATAAAAATGCAAGTCCTACCTTTGGGAAGAAGCTTGGGATTTTAGGAGTTATGGCCATGACTAGGACTTTTGAAATCATGTTTGATATTGAGTGCGATGGTCTGATCCTGCAGATGTTTCAATGCTACTTCAGCGTTAGGAAACATCATCCTGACAGAGTCATAGCACACATGCAGTCCATCTTGTCCTCATGTATGAGAGGTTGTGATGCCATCTGTCGGGAGTTACAATCTCGATTGTTGTCCGTTTGGAGGAGAGAGTAGTTGGTCTCACCTGTTGCTTATGGTCTAGCTGAGAGGTTGGTGGAGCAAAATGTTGGGCTATTCAGGAGATAATTGACCAGGGAGGAGTAGCTTAGGTTTGGGTGCTCATGTAACAAGAATGAGATGAGGAGGAAGGGACTTTGCTAAAGGACCTTGGGGACCTGACCACTCATGCTTGAGTGATACTGAGGAGATGACAATGTTAGAGCAGAGAGATATTCTTTATGTTTGTCAGGATGAGGACTCTTCGTTGGACGAGTCCATGGGTTCATACGATGATACCTTAGAGGAGCACGAGCAATCATATGGAGTTGATGACAGTAGCCCATATATGCATCCATGTGTGGTAGAGGAGTACGAGGAGCAGTTGATTGTTCCCATGTGGGAAAGAGATTAGGTAGCAGATGAGCGGTTGATGATTCAACATAGGGAGCACATAGAGGAGCTTGAGTCATGGCGAGTCATTAACATCAGGCCAGATTCATATGATGAGCAGTCCGTGGGTCCTAGTAGAGACATTCATGATAGTGTGTCACCAGTGATGAGTCAGCATGAGCAACATATGATGGAGCGTGAGTCAGCTGAGGAGGATAAGGCGCACAGTATGCATGATGAACCTTTTTGGGAGAGCCAATTGGAGGTTCATATTGAACCCATGATGATGGAGGATGAGCAGCCACCTTGGGGTCAGTCGTTGATGAGGAGTAGGCAGATGTACAGACAGTTGGCAGGATGACGATGTTCGCTGACACTTGTCCTCAGGAGATGCTGGAGTATGACATGAAAATTTGGCAAAAGATTGGTGGATTGAAAGAGCGTGGAGTTTACTGTCAGGCAAGGGAGATGGCAATGCATCCATCTTTGGGTCTACCCATTGATGAGGTGCAAACAGGTGTAGTGGCAGCTAGCTGAGCTGTGACATTTTCAGGTAGCAACCCTCTCCAAGAGTACATAGACAGGGCTTGCAACACAGTTTGGCTACTTGCACCCATTACAGGGAGAGAAGTAGGACTTTCTCAATGGATATCGCTGACCAACCAGATAGGGAAGCATGAGTTGAGCATGGACCAGCATTAGCATAATAGACTTGTTTCTTACACAGGAGTCCATGACTTATTGGCGGGAGATCATGAGTTGGTATCCTATTGATGGAGTTTCATTCGTAGTTGGGAGCAGTGTATTGCAGGAGCCTTAGAGGTGGGGGATATTACATGCTCCAGTCGGCAGCAGAATGTGGGTTGGCCACTCAGTAGTATCTCGGTGCAACATCATTATGGTGAGACTGACCTTGGGGTATGCCAAGGATTGGATTGGAGAGAGGTGATGAGCTGGTACACAGTTGGTAGGGCAACATTCACAGTTGGAGCTACAACACAGTAGGAGCCATGTAGCATTAACGCTCCTTCTTGGTGGCATTGGGATCTAGGTGGATCTACTGGCAGCAAGTTGAGTCAGAGATGGACATGGGATCCAGGTATTGGAGGATCCAGTCATGTTTCGATAGCTTGGAGACATGACGGGGACCAGTGGTTCGTATGGGATCCGAGCATTGGGTCTCAATGGCATGGGGCCACCAGATTGGTCCACAGATTTGGGTTGCTTGAGGGCAAGCAATCTTGGGGCAAGAGGACTGTCATGTCCCCTTTTTTATTCTTCTTCATAGTACAACCAAAGTGGCTTTCCAGGACAGGGGATTGCTAAGTTAGTGGAGCAGGTTTATGTCATTAGGGATCCCGATGGAGTTTTGAGGAGTTTTTATGGGATTTGATGGCATTCGCTTGGCATATTCCATCATCAACACAGTTTGCCTTTCGTTTTGTTGCATTCCGACAACTTTCAAAAATCAGCATTATTATTGGGCATAACTTAATTAATTATGTTTGAGGTGGCATTCCAAGGAGATTTATTGATGGAACACCTCAGTGTAATAGCTCGTTGGAACCAGAACGAGAAGATCTACATGATGAGACTTTTGGATGGGAGTTTCAGCGACTTGAGGAGACATGGTGGTCAATTTACCCTTTTCCCGCATTAAAAAGAATATTTTAATTAAAATAAAAGAGGGAAAAGTGCTCCATGATTAAAATAACAATAAAGTAGAAGATTCTAGAGGGGTCCATCAGATCTATAAAAGATGAGGAGGAGGCCATTGGAGGACATCTTGGATTTGATATTACTTCTTGTATGAGAGGTTGAGAACCCGGTTCTCTACTTCATTGCTAGCCCCAAGACGAAAACCCTCGGGTGTGCTAATGGGTGTTGGACAAAAAGCCAATACTCTTGAGGAGATTTCACTCAGAAATCTCACAGTGCTTTAGTGGAGTTTGGAAAGAGCAGTTTTGCCATAGCCTATTTGCAACAATCTTCTCATCGAACCATCTACATCATTGTTAGGGCCATTCATCAGTTGGGTCAGAGATCTTTTTCTAGGTTTTGCTCCACTTGCTTAGCAAGCTTAGGTTCCACTATTCCTTCATGTTGATGTACTCTTTTCAATGGATTAATAAAATGGCTCAGTGATTTTATTGACATCTATTTGTGTATTATTTGTTGACTATGTCTATTTGTGTTTATTTTGCTGTTCAATTTTATTTCTGGTATGTTGTTGTTCAAATTCCCATTTGGGACATTACATTTGACTATGCAGCAACTTGCAGCTACTAGCAGCTTCCGACAACAATACAACTTGGAAGACTTCGATCTCCCAATCCAGAGCACGAAATAGAGTGAGACCACAACCAAAATTTCAAAGTTTCTCTTCTCCTTAGACTCCCCCAAACTTGCATTCACTTCGGCTTCCCGACAATAGACTTTCCCAACTTCCTACTTCGCACTTCTGCCTAGCAAACAGATTTTCACACTTCTGCCCAGTAGAGAGAGAATGAGAAGTGATGCTCCAAATGAATTCGATGTGCTTCCTTTTATAGGCTTCTTGTGGGGTCGAATAGGGTCTTAGGCCAACTTGATCTTCCCTTAGGCTGACATGGGGTGGAGGTTCCATAATTCATATTTGACTCAATACATAACCTTTTTACATGATTCAAAATCTCAAGAAGGGTTTCTTTAAATGTACAATAATTCTATAGACTCAGAGTAAATTCTAGAAGTCCTCAATGGGGACTTTGACCTAAAACATGGTGACCCAAGCATGAAACCCATGCTTTAACAAGTCACAAGAATAATAATAAAAATTATTTCTTTATTCTTTTGACAAGTCCATTACATAATGACTCAGAAACATTATTGAAAACCGAACATAGTTACTTTTTCCAACATGCTTTAGTTAGAGTTGCCCTTGGACTTGACGTAACTCTAGCCTTTAAAAGAGAAGCCATGGAGAATGAAAGAATGAGATAAGTTAAAGCTAGCATAGATCCATCTTAAACCCGGATCTATCAAATGACAAGATGAATCAAATTTTTTAAGGTGTAATTTTTTTTGTTCATTAATGCTATGTCATGTATTGATTTCTTCATATTAAATGATAGAAAAAAATACACCTTAAGAGATTTGATTCCTCTTGGGTTTGATAAATCTAGGTTTAGGATGGATCTACATTGGTTTAATTTTTTTAGATGGTGTCACATACATATGTATGTACATAGTTTTTTTTATATACTTATTTTTCTGTTTTCATGTATGTTATGTGACAACATCTCTCCCATACTGGGCTGTAGAGCAGCTTGAATACACATCTTCCCTTATTCAAAAGGGAGATAACCCTACAGCATGAACTAAATGTTATTGTAAGATTAAAAAAATTGGTTATTGTTTTGGCTAAGGTGCTTTCATATTTTATTTGATTCATGCCACTGTTTTGTAGGTTGGTTCAAGATCAGAAGCAAGTGGTATTGCCAAGGCAGGAGCAAAGATGGTGATGGCAGTTTCCTGTGCAAAGGTTTCTCTCTCCCCTCTCTCCTTGATCTGTTTTTTCATATAGTTGTATCGCTGATGAGAGCTTACATTTTTGATGGATATTTTTCACTTTGGAATTTATTGGAAAACTTCTTGCTAGCCTCTATCCAAGAACCAATGCTCATCGTTGATATTAATACACAATTTTGTTCAAATAATCATGTCATTGATAAAGGTTTCTTATTGACAGCAGGGTGAACTTGTGTAGGCTTATCTTACTCTGCACATACTTATTTTGATTATCTTTTTTTGTATGGAATGCTAATGTAATTTTCATTGAGAAAATATATTTGTTACAGTCGTCATGATGAACCTGTTACAACTTGGCTTCACATATAAAAGTTAAAAACTAAAAGCGATGTATTACTAAGGTGATTGGAATAAATTTAAAATATTGTTGCAAAACTTGGCATCGGCAAAAATATTAGCAGGGGTCATTAACTCAAGAAATTGGTCAAAATCAGGAAAAAGTTGGCAAAAAATTGACAAAACTCGGCAAGCATAAACTCAGGCTGCAAAAAGCTCAGGAAAATTTGGAAACTCAGGACCTGAAAATCTTGGAATAGATTTGGAAAAACAGCAGAAATCAGGGAATTTTGCCACTAGCAATAGGCTGTAACCGTTGAAGAGAAAGAAAAATAGCTAATCAGAAAGGTGAAAATAATCATCCTTCTACATAGGCACTTGTTTTATTTCTGCAACTGACAACTGAGTTGATCATAAAGTTAAATAAATAGGGATTGCGAAGTTGCTAGTTTAGGTTGTTAATAAAAGTTAAGTAGCCAGGGTCTGTGGATGCAACTGTGGGTATGGGTGTGCACCTTTTTTGAAATGTGTGTGTGTGGAGGGTGTCATATATATACGGGTATAGGTGAACCTATTTTGAAATCTGGGTGTGTGGGGTGTCAGGTTGCACCTGTACCCAGCGGTGGTTACACACCCACATACCCATATATATATATATTCTAGTTCCTGGTATCATATTTATGGAAGGATTATTGAGAATGGAGAGAGGAGTTTGACTAAGTGTCGTGAGAATGTAACTAGTGCCAATTTGACCATGTTGTTGAAGGATGTAACTAGTGTTGGTCTTCATAATTGTATTTGAGTCATAATGTAATGTATTTGTCAAAAGAAAGAGAGAAATTTATTTATAAAAGACAACTATTTATTAGCATGGGTTTCATGTTTTATTATTTTATTTTTTGGGTCATAGCCTCCATTGAAGGCTTCCAGGGTTTGTGTCATGAGTCCTAGTCCTTGTCACCATGTAATAGACCCTTCTTGGGCTTTGTATATCAAAAAAGAAATTTATTTTTGTATCAAAACCGTCATTTGTGCCTCCTCCTCCAAGTCGGCCTCATTAATGACATTCGACCACACAAAAGAACTATAAATAGAAGAGCTTTGACCTATTTGAACTATCAATCACCAAGTTCGATCTGCAATTCTTAGAAGAGAAAAAGGAGCAAAAGAAGTCTAAGGAAGAAGGATAAACCCTAATTGAAGAAGGAGGAACCCTAGCAAAGTATTTGAAGACCTTTTTTTTCTTGATTCTGCTTCCCATGTGTGAGTTTCTGGAGTATAGAAGGGGGCCGAAATTGCAGACCTGCAGTAGAGCCAAAAATCTGTTGCAGGAGATTCGAAACTTCAAGCTTGATGCAGTTTGAATTTTGATATTTGGCTAATCATCTTGGAGGTTGACTTGGTGGATAGAAGGAGGTTCTTTGTCTAGGTCTAAGGTCTTGGGTTGTCTCATCTTGATTTGAATCTACTAGAGGAAGAGTTTGACTGGGTTTTCCCCTTCATAGGGGTTTTACCCTAGTTGAGTGCCTATATCTAGTGTCATTGATCTTCATGTTTTTGATTTGATAATTGCTTGATAAAAAGAAGATAAAAGAAGAACATAGAGGACATTAATAAGAATACTAGAATATCACAAGTAATTGTCAAGACAAGAAAATCTTTCTGCCTTTTTGATTTTTTAACACGTGAGATATTTCTTTCAGGTCACGACTTACAAGTTTGAAGTGAAAGGTAGGTTCAAGCCCAGATTTCTTTCAGCTTAAGGAGTTGACGTTCTTGAGACCATTGTTGCCTTTACTACTTAAAGAATTAAGCCGTTGTTGTATAGAATCACCAACAACATGGAACTTTTCATGAGGATGAATGAAATCTACTCTTGTTCATAGTAATGAAAGGGGGAAGCTAGAGAATTCGGTGAAGAAAATTACCTGTACAACGTGCTTACAAGGCATGAGAAATATCAATTTTGGAATTGAGAAATGAAGAAACTTGTAAAGATACAAAGTGTTACTAGTACTCATAACACAATCCTGCTTGAAACTCACTGAAGGAAGAATGAACAAAAGATTATCGAGAATATTTCTCTTGCCAATGGAAACTGATTATTTTTACATCCATATTTGCACTTGTAATGAATCTGTAACAGAGATGGATCACATTGCTGAGTAGAGGAAAATTTTGCAGCAAAACTTTATAGGTATCTTTTTTCAGCATGCCAATCAAATGTTTTCACGAACAATGCTGCTGTACGCATATCTATAGGTGAAGATCCTAGATACACAAATATATGCATACATCCTGAGCATTTAGCATTCTTGTTATCTATGCATTCAATCCCGACACCCATTTAGTATCTGAAGAATCAAACGTTTCTGGTTGCCCTCCTCTTATTGGGTTTTCTAGCAACACTAGCTATGAAGCTCATGCCCTCATTCTAAGCAACTTTGAACAATTATACAAGATAAGACGAGAAGATAATTTTGTTAATGTGCATTATTGACCAGATAAAACACATTAGCATAACTAGATGGCGACAGTTTCAGTTTTAAGCATGAGTAAGCTCGAAAGTAGAGCGAAGAGTGTCCATGGTCTAGTTCAAACTAACAGGTACTTGCAAGCAGAGTTTTTTGGTTTCTAAAACTGTTCAATTCTGAACTAGGGATTTACAGTTTTCCATGTTATTCAAAATCCTAGCATAGAGACTGCAAGCTCATGAAACACATGACAAATGTAACATCGACATTGAAAAGAACACAAAATAGCATTGTTGCAAAAGTCGGACTTGGGAATAAATCGACAAGGGTCCGAAATTTGAAAGTCATAAAAGTCGAGAGAAAATCCAAAAAAATTGGCAAAAACTCGGAGTACAAAAATATCCATTTTCTCAATTTTGAAAAACTCCCAATTTTTATGATTTAATCCTGATTTTTACGATTTAATCCCGATTTTTACAATTTAATCCTGGGTTCGCAAAATCCCTTGCGATTTTTTCATCAACTTGCAATAAAATCATGATTTTATCGATTAAATTGCCACTTTCTGAAATTTGAAAAACTCAAAAAAATTAGCCGATAAAATCGTCAAGTTGAATCCGAGTCTGAGTTTTAAAACATTGCTTAATATTGGGGTAAATTTAAAGCTTAAATTAGATGTCTGTACCAAATATTAAGATGATTCTGAAGCTACAAATGAAAAACATTGGAATAGACACCGACAATAATACACTGGTAGTGGAACATGATATGAACAACTTGGTAAGCGCAATGTCACAGGGTTCCCCAAATTTGAAACTTGAGGTTTGAAATTCGACAAACTTCAAGAAAATTATTGAGTTAGTTGAGGTTTGGTAATGAAATTCATTGGTTCACCTGCCAATCATGCAAAGAGTCGAGACTTAACAAATTGCATAATAGATGGCTCAGTGGACGCTTTGACAAAGTAAGGTTTCCCTAGCTACTAAGTTGCGACTATGTCATCGTGTATTCTAGTGAGTCGGCATTGTGAGATGCTAATATGTTGCAAAATATTAATATTTCAAAAATATGTATATAAATCTATTGGAAAACTTTTCGTTTTTTTATTTTTTTCCTTGAAGAAATATCTTTATATACATGTTTTGGCCCTAGAGGGGCTGTAAGACAACAAAGATAAAAGCCATTACAAGGATATACTCATTACGAGCTCAACATGTCATATGTAGGAATTGAACATGGGTGGGGAGGATAACAACATTTCTCCAACCACTTGAGCTACATCTAATTGACATCCTAATGGCGAACCTTATTCGAACCTCATTGGAAAATTTGAATTCGAATTGAGCTTTATCCTTGCCAAACCTGAAATCAAACCTGAACCGTGTGACTTACCATAAGTGCACTCCACATTATGGCCATAAACATTACTAATTTTTTCTTGGTCAATCACTCTTTTAGGTCTTATACCATGTTAAGTATACGTGACGGTAAATCCCTGGTCGGAGTGCATGTTTCGCATTCATGAAGATCATCACACTTAATGTATCTCTCTAATTAAAGGCCGTGAGTCTTATGAAACATGCTACTGGATCTTTCCTTAGTATGAGTTGATTGCGTACTATCCTTTGTAATTTATATAGACAATTTCGTCTAAAAAAATAATTTTCAAGAAATCATAAATCTTTTCCAAATGCAATGAAACATTCCACATTAGAAATTTGCCAACAATTCTATGAAAAACCCAGAAAGATAGAGAATACTAGAAAAACCCTAACTTCTTATTTATGAATTTTTGGAGGAGTTTACAATGAATTCTTGAGACCAAAACTTGAAATTGTTTGCACCTGATTTTCCATGCTAATTTGGTCTTCAATAGAGAGAGATTCGACCACTCAAGCAAGTAATTCGATCATCTCTTTAACTGTGAATTCAATTGACACAATTATGAGCCAACTCGGCTCCTAGAGCTTGATAATTTGGGCCCCTTTTCTAATATAATTCAGCTTCAACAAGAATTGGTATACTCAACCCCTCTAAATTGATCAACAACGTGCATAATGATTTTCTACTTGAATAATGGCAATTTAGCTTGCTAAATATGGACGGATTCACTCACCTTTGACGATTGACAATTCACACCAACGACGGACTTTGATTATCAACCTTCAAAAACTCACAAATACGCACAACAATTTGGCCTCAATTCACACTAGTGACATGAATTGATTTTCAGCCATAAATATGCACAACCCGGCCTATCCGCTGTAAAATCTCAACCCTTCCAATCTAATATCTCATCCCCCAATAAACTCGTTTTGCCACAATGAATTAAGCAATTTGACCCATGCAATTTTTAACCTAATTCAGTCTTTGGAAGACAATAATTTCAGCCTCCCTTAGGGTCAGGAACTCGACCCTTTTGGAACACACAATTGGATTTTAAAAAAGTAGAACTTGGCCTCCTTTAACTGAGTCGATCTTCTTGGCACACTCTATTTTTTCCCACTTGTTATGCTTCCAATTCGACCCCTATAGAATCAACCTACAAGACAAAATAATTGGCTAGGGTGGCTTTGCAACCACCAAAACCAGTGCCACCAGCTGGGATGTATATCTCAACACTAAATCAGGGAACCAAACAAGGGTTTCCACCTCTCTCAGCAAGCTACTTGAGCTCCTTAACAAATTCACCAATATTCTTCACATGCCTTACCTTGAGCCTTCTTCTCCTTTTAATAATATTGTCCTCCTCCAAAAACCATGGGTTGTAAACAAAAACCATGGGTCACTTTATTTTACCTAAAGCAACTTTTATCCCCTTCATTTAAATATTATGTACTTTTATTCTGGTGACCCCTTTATATTCTGTTAGTAGCTCACAAGATCTAGTTAGGCTATGACTCCATCCCTTTCATGCTTCTATGGATCAGAAAGGGACATCACAATCCTTCCTGAGTTTGCTCGTCCTCAAGCAACTGCAATACCTGACATCTTCTACTCGAAAACCCTTCCATCAAATTAAATATTCCCGAAGGACTCTACTCCTCAACTTCTCTTCCCTTGTGTCCATGACCTCCTCTGGAATGAGGACCAATTATCCTTGCTCGTCTAGTGGTAGAATCTCTGTCGTGGCCTTAATTTGTTGTCCAAGTACATTTTTAAGGATAGGTACATGGAAAATATTGTGGATATTGTTGTCTTCCGACAATTATAATTCATAAGCAACCTCCTCAATCTTCCTAATCATCTTGTAAGCCCCATAGAATCGTGGTTTCAATTTCTTAGAACCACTCTTCTTCAAGGATGATTGCCTATATGGTTGAATTCTTAGGAAAACAAGATCCCTATTCTGGAAATTGCGCTCTACCCTATGGCGAATTGCATACATCTTCTATTGTTTTTGCGCTACTTGTAGGTTCTCCTTGAGGATTCTAAGAATATCTTGACTCTGTGCCTTGTTGTCTTCTAGTGTCATCTCTAAGAATGTGGGAGCATCATACCTATATGATGCCTTGAAAGGAGGCATCCTGATAGACATGTGGTAGGTGGTGTTATAACAGTATTTACCCAAGTGCAACCACTTGATCCAAGTCTTCTGTTGCCTTGCCACATAGTTCCTTAAGAATCCTTCCACCCACTTGTTGACTATTTATGTTTGGCCATCTTTATGCAGGTGATAACTGGTGCTCGGCGTTAGCTTTGTGCCAGCTAATCTAAATTGCTCCCACCAAAATGCATTGAGGAATCTGCTATATTTATCACTAAATAATGTGCTTGGGGACCCCATGCAATATGAACACCTCTTGAAAGAATGTCTCTGGCACCTGTGCTGCTGAGTAGTTAGAAGATATTGTTGAGAAACCAAGTGTAGAATGTTAGTTTTTGGTAGCATTGAAAGTGCTTTAGCCTTGAAAATTGGTGGAGAGGCTAAGGCACATGAGTTTTAAAGAACCCAGAAACTGTTTGGTGAAATTCTGCCCGGATTGTATTTTATTAAAATAATTAATATTTTTAATGGGGTTCCTAAGTCTAAACTTAGGGAAATTAAAATATTAATGGGTATTAATCAAAATATGTGTGAGAATGATCTAGAAGGCAGATCAAGTCATGTTTTAATCTTAGCCATTGATTAGAGACTTAATCTTTGGTTGTTGAAGACTCAACAGGAAAAGTATAAAATGGAGGCTCAAGGTTCATTTGGAAACACACACAAAGAGATTGAGGAAATTGATTTTATGAGGTGAGAATTTCTCAGGAGGAAAATTGATTGGGGAGATCTTGCAGTTGAGGGGCAGTGAGAATCCAGAAGGACTTTTCGTAGAATATTGATAGAGAGGCGGAGAGAGCTTGCAGAGAAGCAGCGCAGCAGCTGGGAGAGATGACGCAAAAAAGCCGCCTGTCATGTAGAATCCAGAATTGTCAGGAACTATTGAAACTGCCAAAACTGTCGGGAACTGCCGAAACAGCTGGGAGAGCTGACGCAGAGGGCAGAGAAGGTGATGCAAGGTTGACGCAGAGCCAACGTAGAAATAACCGGGGTTAGCCAGTCTTGTGTCGAATCAGCCGAAATTCTCCTCGGTGAAGTGAGGTAAAACTCACTCAGATTTTCTGCTAGTATTTTCTCTGTAAATGATTGCTAGATGAACATCCTATATTTGTATTCAGATATTTCTCCTGCATAATAATAAACCCTCAAAACTGCTACACCGATTTTCCCGCATTGGGTTTTTCCAGGGAATATTGTGTCCAAAAATAAGTGTGTCCTATTTATCTTGTTCTTTGCTCTGTTTTCTGTTTCATGAGATCAAATATTTAATTAGTATAGGCTGCAGAAGTAATTTGCTTTAGTATTCAAAAGAATAACTTGGTTAATGTATATTAATGATCAAGTAGGAGAAGTAGATTCAAATTTGCCGTAGTAGGGGTTCCTTCAGAGTGTAGGAATTTTCACATGGTATCAGAGGATTGATTTTGAAACAGGAAGAGTAGATCTAGTACTGAGAAGTGAGGCCAAAAGTTGCACTTGGCAGGAATTCGAATGCCCTTGAAGGGATTGCGTAGTTCTTGCTGGGAAGCAGATCCGAGGGAATCTCTCTTTTAGTGAGACGACAAAGAGGTACGATTTTTAGTTCGTGAGTTTGCAAAGGCAGAGGAAGTGATGTAGAGCCTCACCGCAGTACTTGAAGGGCGTAGTTTTTGGCAGGGAAGAAATCCACTGGAAAAGAGCAAAGACACGTAGAAGGGGAATTTTCTCTTTAACGAACTTTCTGCCAGAAAGTTCGAATTTCTCACTTGCTAAGTAGTTGAGCAGTGCTAAGTAGTGAATAGAGGAGTCAGTTCGACAGTTGGGTGAGATGGCATCCCATGGGCTCAGATATCAGGACAAGTTGGAAGGAGCTTCCAACTATGGCATATGGAAGACCAGAATCTTAGCTGTTCTAGAGGAATATGATCTTGAGGCCTACGTCAATAGTGTTGTAGATGTTCCCGCTGACAACGATCAAAAGAAGAAGTACAAGGACGAGCAGGGGAAGGAAAAGAGGCTCATTCTTGATGGAGTTCGAGATCATGTGGTCTCACACTTGCAGGGCAAGGATACAGCCCGAGAGATGTGGGAAGCCTTGTCTTCTTTGTATGAAGGCTCTTCCGAACAACGAAAGATGTATTTAGAGAAAAAGTTGCAGCGGACCTTGATGCAAAAAGGAGAAGGGTGAACCTCTATCTTCAATGTCTTCAGGACACCAGAGACCAGCTTGTTGCGTGGGGTCCACTCCTCAGCCAACCGTGATGGTGAGGATAGCCCTGAATGGAATCTTGGATGAATGGCAAGTTTTCGTCCAAATCATATTGGGTAGAGAAAAACTACCTTCATGGGAGGAGATGTGGGCGGCTCTTCAACAGGAGTTAAGGAGGAACCTAGTGAAGGCCAACCTCAGTGGCAGCAGTGAGACTAGCTCAAAGATGAAGGAGGAGAACATAGCTCTAGCATCGAAGGGACAACATAAGCCGAAGCGTAAGGACTTTTCGAAGGTGAAATGTTTCAGTTGTGGCAAGATGGGCCACTATGCATCGCAATGTCTCTTGAAGAAAAAGGATAAGGATGAGAAACATGATCCTAAGGCTGCTTCAGCAAAGATTGATGAGGATGAACACATCTCTAAGCGGGAGATGGAGCGATATTGAGCTGTAGTTGGGAGGACATGTGGATAGAATCCTTCAGGAGTCCACCTCTTGGATCGAATCCTTGCTACAGGAGCCCAAGTTTCAGCAGTAGCGAGATGGACTTAAGGTTAGATGATGCAGTGGAGAGTTTGGAAGACAGATGCAGTAGCTTGGGACCAGAGACTGATCAGCGCAGAGCAAGGTTGGCAATAATGCAGGAGTCAACAACAACACAGAAGATTCAGAGGGTCAGAATCAACAGTAGTTAGATTCCAACATTCATTATATTAGGCCGAACACAGTTAAGTTCAACTAATTTTGGATGTTTTTCAGTTGCTTCTCTCAGCAATTGAGTTGCAGTACGAATGCAATGTTAGTAGTGGCAGTGCTAACAACAAAGTAGATGCAACGTTTGAGAGGGATTTGTAGTACAGATGCAGCAGTGGCAGTGGCAGTGTCATGGGAAGCAGTACAGTAGCAGTAGCAACACAGTGTTGGTGGCAGTAGCAGTGCAGAAAGGAGATGCTTCAGAAACAGAGCAACATGCAGTTGGACATTGTTGCTAGAGCACTTTCCTTGCTAAGTGGGAGTGTTAGTTTTTGGTAGCATCAGAAGTGCTCTAACCTTGAAAATTGGTGGAGAGGCTAAGGCACATGAGTTTTAAAGAACCTAGAAACTGTTTGGTGAAATTCCACCCAGATTGTATTTTATTAAAATAATTAATATTTTTAATGGGGTTCCTAAGTCTAAATTTAGGGAAATTAAAATATTAATGGGTATTAATCAAAATATGGGTGAGAATGATCTAGAAGGCAGATCAAGTCATGATTTAATCGCAGCCGTTGATTAGAGACTTAATCTCGTTCGTTGAAAACTCAACAGGAAAACTATAAAATGGAGGCTTGGGGCTCATTTGGAAACACACACAGAGAGATTGAGGAAATCAATTTTCTGAGGTGAGAAGTTCTCAGGAGGAAAATCAATTGGGGAGATCTTGCAGTTGAGGGGCAGTGAGAATCCTGAAGGACTTTCCGTAGAATACTGACAGAGAGGCAGAGAGAGCTTGCAGAGGGGCAAAGCAGTAGCCGAGAGAGCTGACGCAGAAAAGCTGCCTGTCATGTAGAATCCAAAACTGCCAAAACAACTGGAATTGTTGGGAACTACGGGAATTGCTGGAACAACCGGGAGAGTTGACGCAGAGGGCAGAGAAGGTGACGCAGGTTGACGCATAGCTAGCGCAAAAATAACGGGGTTAGTCAGTCTTGTGCCGGATCAGCCGGAATTTTGTCGGGTGAAGTAAGGTAAAACACGCTTAGATTTTCCGCTAGTATTCTCTTTGTAAAGGATCGCTAGATGAGCATCCTAGATTTGTATTCATATATTTCTCCTGCATAATAATAAACTCTTAGAACTGCTGCACCAGTTTTTCCACATTGGGTTTTTCTGGGGACTATTGTGTCCAAAAATAAGTGTGTCCTATGGAACTTGTTCTTTGCTCTGTTTTATGTTTCATGAGAACAAATATTTAATTAGTGTAGGTTGCATAAGTAATTTTCTTCAATATTCAGAAGAATAACTTGGTTAATATATATTAAAATCAAGTAGGAGAAGTAGATTCGGATTTGCTGCAGTAGGGGTTCTTTTAGAGTGTAGGAATTTTCACATAGAAGAGTTTGGCTTGATTTCTCTCTCTTGATAATTACTTGTGAATTTTAAATCTATTCTTTTTACTTCTTATGCGTTCTTCATCAAGTAATTATACAAATGTTCAAAAACCAAAAGGATCACAAAGAAACAAAAGACACCAGAAATTATGCTTCAACCCAAGGCAAAACCCCCACAAGGGGGAAAACCCAAGGACAATCCTTCTCTTATAGAATCAGATCAAAATGAGATATCCAAGACCAAGACCAAAACTGCCACCAAAATGCCAAGTCAAACCCTCCTCCATGTCACCTCCAATGTCAAAGTCAAACATGGTCAAACTATCCCAATCTAGTCAACTCTTGAAATTTTGGCCCTGTAATTTCGATCCTTGAGATTTCGGGCCTGCAATAGCACAAACAAAAATCGTCCTTCAATTCTGAAATTCAGTCAAGCAAAAATATCTCTTCTTTGACTTTAATTCTCTCTCCTTTGACTTCTACTTTTTGTTCTCTTTTGCATGCTTCAGATGTACTTCTTGTGTGTGAATGAAATGAGCTATCAAATGAGTCAAACTACCTCTTCTATATAGCTATTTAGGTGGGTCCAATAAGTGGCTCTTGGAGGCCCAAACAAACATTTTCCTAAGGAGCGCTGACTTGACAAATTTTTGTGGACTTTGACTCAATAAAAATTCCTTTTCTTTTCTTTACAAAAAGTCCAAATGGGACTTGACTCAAACACTTTATTTTTGACTCTTTGACTCAATTGACCTTATAAGCATGAAGAACATGCTTTGACTAAAAAAATAAAATAATGATAATATAATCAATGATAAAAATTACTATTTTATTACATTATGAAGACCGACACTAGTTACATTTTCAACACTCCCTCTTAACTAGGGAGGTATTCATAATGACACAAGAGGATACTTTCAACTTGGAATATTCATATAAGAAAGGATTTAGATTGATAACCATCAATGATGATTTTTCATCATCATAACCAACATTGTCAAAATATGAAGGCCTTGACTTACAAGCTTTATCTCTCCAATATATCAGAGCGCAATGATGGGAGGCATAAATTTGGATACAACCACCTCTCTGGGCACATACCCTATACGAAAGTTCACCAGGTATGTCCTCACAGGGCTATTTCCTAATTCATTGTCAAATATTTGACACCAAGAAATATCGGTCCTCAGGACTATTCTTATCTTGGATTAATGTTCTTGACTTATGGCGGTTAGTCCTAGTCAAAGCACAAATCCTCAAAGAATATTAGTCCAGACGCTTATCCAACCTACCATTCTCCCTACCAGTGCCTTTACTAGGATTACAACTGTTAGTCCTAGCCATAGTGCATGACACATGGAGAATATGGTGTTCACCCTTGCTCCCTCTCAAGTAGGGAGGATATCCTCACTCCCTCTCAATCAGGGAGAAATAACCACAAGCCTAAGCTTGTCTCAAAAATACTCATCAATGCATCGACTACCTCTTCTTCTGTGGAGATCTTCCCTAATAGATAGGAGATTGTTCTTGATCTCGGTGATCCTTAAGAAATATGCCTGCATACTCTCATCTTTTCCCTTCTTAATTTCCTTCAGCTTATTTCTAAGAAACAAGATTTGATTTGCATCATTAACTTTAAATAAACTCACCAGTCTATCGTAGATTTCCTTGGAGGTGTTCAGCTCGGAAACATAGGCCACCAAGCACTTGCCGATAGAGTCCTGGATGATCTTCCTTGCTTTGAATTCTCCCTTGGTTCATTTGTTCCCCAATAGATAGGAGATTGTTCTTGATCTCGGTGATCCTTAAGAAACATGCTTGCATACTCTCATCTTTTCCCTTCTTAATTTCCTTCAGCTTATTTCTAATTACTTCCCCAATAGATAGGAGATTGTTTTTGATCTTGGTGATCCTTAAGAAATATGCTTGCATACTCTCATCTTTTCCCTTCTTAATTTCCTTTAGCTTATTTCTAAGAAACAAGATTTGATTTGCATCATTAACTTTAAATAAACTCACCAGTCTATCGTAGATTTCTTTGGAGGTGTTCAACTCGGAAACATAGGCCACCAAGCGCTTGTCGATAGAGTCCCGGATGATCTTCCTTGCTTTGACTTCTCCCTTGGTCCATTTGTTCCTAGCAGCAGCAGATGCATTTGATGGAGGCTCAACAATTCCGCCTCTCACATGGTCCAACACTTCCTGTTCTTCTAATGTTAGATCGAGAGACATCTTCCATCCGTGTTAGTCAGACTTTTCACGGAGTTTGTCTTCAATAGGGAAGTGTGTTGAGGACCCCATGATTTATTTCAGATAGCTTTGCCAACCTTCTCTTCGGTGATTGCTCTTGCTCTTGCTCTTGCTTGGGCTTTGTCTTCACCTCAGCTTCGATACCATGTTAAATTATGGTATGTTCTATGCTTAGAGCAGTTTACTTATTTTTCTTATTATTAGCCACAGATTAGCAATCACATATACATTAAGTGTAGATAAAACATTAAATGGTCAACAAAAAACAAGCTAAGACAAGAGACACAAGATGTGGCGGCTAGTCAGGGACAAACCCCAATGCGGGGAAACCCTTTGATCAAATCTTTTTTTATCTTCAATAGTTCAGTAGAGAGAAATAGTACAAAATCTGAATTCTGTAATTTTATATCAGCAGAAGCAAACCCTAGATCAACGAAGTCAAACTTGGTCAAACTAGCTGAAATTGACCTCTAAGATACTTGGTCAATTTCCGGTCAACTTGTCCTCGAATAGCCTAAAGAAACAACCCTTGAACAACCCCAAAAGTTCAGTGAATTCGCAGATTTCTGAAGTCAACTGTAGCCCTAAACTAGGGCAGTCAATACCGGTCAAACTAGACGTCAGATCACCTCGATTTTCATGCCAAAAATTGCGGTCTGCCTAGGAGAGGCAACCACACCCAATCTGCACTTCTGGAAGGTCAATGCTTGGTCAATGTTGGTCAAAGAGATGATCTGCTGCCCCAGCGTCCTTCTTTCTGCATCTTCTTTGCCCTAGGACATCTTCCTTTCAGCCACACGTGTGAGAGAGAGAGAGGCTCCTTTTATGCATAGGAGTGAGAGAGAAGATGAGTTAATTGAATTGTCCAAATGAGGAGAATGATCCTTGTATTTATATGTAAACGTTGAGGTTGAATAGACATGACTGTTGGGCTTCCGAGCCTACATAAGTTTGCCGGCCGACCTTCACAATTTGTCCATAATCAAAATAAATTCATATCTCCATAAATTCAATCCTACACCTCTTGATGAGAAGAATTTAGGAAAAATATCAAAAGCCATAAATAAGGTGTTCCACATGGAGTTTGGCCCTAGTTGCCAATTTTAACATATTGGTATTCGTCAATTGGAATCTCTATAAGAAGAATTTTGTGCGGGTTTTTCTCTCCAAGAAGGAGAGGTTTTGGCCCTGGCAGATAGCCAACATCGTGTGTTCTTGTCTCCTTGTTTTGGTAGCTATTTGATGAACTAAGAAGACACACTATCATAATAACAAGTGAAGACTATGGTAAGAAGAAAAGTTAAAACACCTCACAAATAGTTATCAAGCTAAGAAGAATCACATTAATTCTAATTGCCCTAGATTCTTCAACAAAAAGTACCTCCTGGCTAAGAGGGAGTATTTGAAATATGGTAGCCATGGTCAGTATTTTCATCATGTGAAGGAGTAGAAAATTTGAACTTAAATTTTACCTCATAATTAATCAAGATGGCCTCCTATTGTTCAAGTTGGTTGCCCCCCTAAGAGGCACCCATTTGACCCCCTTTGAAGACTATATAAAAGAGACCACCTCTCCTCATTTGGCACATCGATCTATCTCATGATGAGCTCTATTCCAACAAAGAGAGGAAGGAAGGGGCCAAAAATCTAAGGAGATTTGGCCCTTGTTTTTGGTCAGCTATTATGTTTCTGGTTTTCTGGATGTATTGATGAATTGAACTATCTCTCATAAGGAAAGGGTTTTTTTGGGTTTCCCCTTGTGGATTTTGCCTTGGCCTCAGGGCTAATTTCTGTGTCTCTTGTCTCGTTGTCTCATGGTTATTTTACTGCTCTTTCATGTTTATTGGTTGATATTTTCTTTTCTATAATTGCTTAATGATATTGGATATCTAATTGATGCTAACTGATCATTAGAAGTGGTTATCATGCAAAAGAAAATTTATTCTAGCTTGTGCCCTAGAAATATCAACATAAACATGTAGATGTAAACACCTTTTATCTAATTGAAAGCTTGTTGGTTTTTTCTTATTAAAAAAAAAATCATTGAAAAATAAATTCGAAGAACTTATCACGAAAGAAGTATTGAAGTCTAAAGACATAACAGACCAAGTTGAAGAAAAAGGAACGAACATTGATCTAGTCAATATCGCAACTCAAGAAGCTGACGAGTCATTTGAAGTAAAAACATATTCAAATGTTGTAGTTAAGACGATGAAAAATCCAGGTGAAGATTCTATAACCAACTCAACAACATTAATACCTGAAGTAAATAAAGAAATTGCCACACATGATAAGGGAAAATCAAATCACAAGAATCCTTATCAACATCCGAATCACAAGAGTAGACATACCAATTAGTTTGCGTATCTATATTTCTCAAAACAAAAACAACAAACTTATGTTTCAAAGAATATTGATGTTAGCACAACCCAGTCTCACTATAACAATTTATCCCAACTATTAAGTAATTGCAAGGTTTCGCAGAAGATTGATTTAGGATGGTCAGATCCCTTCTCAGTTTGACAATTTTGTTTATCACTCAGAGGATCCTATTATCTTGTATCATCGCAGATGACAACTCGAAGAAATCTAAAAAGTGCGAATAGAGTACAAGACAAAGAAACAAATGCCACATCTTATTCGCAATAAACTTTGAGGACAAAACATTGGTTTTAGAGCCACATTCTCTTATCCCTGCTGAGTATACACATTAAATATTCACGCAAATTAAATACTCCAGAAAACTTGGAGTATGAATATGTCCACTAAGGATACAAGCATAGATATAAAATGTGTGGATGAGAATATGAATAAAGAATATGATTTGATTACCACTGAGGCTCCCATATATATACCTAGGTGGGTACCCCTTCATGAACAGTCATGTCTTTTGAGACATGCCTCCTCAGTATATTAATTATAGTTAACTATTAATTATTAATTATTTACATTCATAAAATTGCCTTCCTCTTTAGAAAAACTTTGCTCTCAAAGCTTATTAATGAAAAGGCTCGATATATTTTTCTGTCTCGTAATGTCTCTTCGTCTTCTCAACTTGTCGAACAATCATCTTTGATAATACAAGATGATATGAACTTTTGAGTGTGGTACAAAATTGTCGCATAGTAAAATGATCTAGCCATCCCAAATTAATCTTCTATGGAATTCTGTGGTTATTGGAAACTTGGGATGAAATTTTTATCATAAGACTGAATTGTGCTAACATTGATATTCTTTGAAACATAAGTCACTTGTCTTGGGTCTAAGTGATATGGATTTGCAGATTAGTTGAGATGTATGCTTTTATGATTTGGGTGTCGATAAGGAGTTCTTGTGATCATATTGTCCCTTATCATGTTTGTGGCAATTTCTTGATTTTCTTGAGGTATCAGGGTTTCTTCAGGTACAAAAGTCGCTTAGTTAATCATTGGATCTCTACTTGAAATCTTTGTTGTTTGAACGACAACATCTGAATATGTTTTTACTTCAATTGGTTGGGGATTGTTTTGAATCGTGATATTATTTGGATTAGCGTTTGTTTCCTTTTCTTCAACTTGGTTTGTCTTCTCTGAAAACTTCGATTTTGTCATAAGCTCTTCTAATTTGTTCTCCAATGATTTGTTATCATTTAAGTTTCTTGATTTGTGTGAGTAGCTTTTTATTGTGATTCTTGATACGTGAAAGTTCATCGTTTTTTGGATTGTTGATTTTATTCTTAGTGTCCTTCTCCTCATGTTTTAAACTTTTGATTTGTTCTAATAACCTTTGATTAAGGTTCTTTAAGCATAAATTTTCCTCGTCTTGTTTTGATACGTGCATCTTGAGTTCTTTCTCTGTGACCTTAACCTTCTTCACTTGCACAAGTAATTTTTCATTATGGTCCTTGAGATGATAAATTTCTATGTCTTTTTTTATTACTTCCTTATAATGGATATCCTCAAGATCCTTATATTTTTGTTGTAATTCCTTCTTGTTTTGTTGAAGTTTGGCTATTTTGCCTTCTAAATTTTTAATGTCAATTCTCTTGATCTTCCAATTGCAATTTCTCGGTACAATGGATTACATTGTCTTGTAGGAGTGATGTGTTGATTTGGGCTAGCATCGGATGTGCTTTAGCCACGAAATTTGGTGGAGAGGTTGGGGCACATGAGATCTCCAATACCTAGAAAGGGTTTGAGTAGATTCTAAACAGATCAAGAGATATTAAAATAATTAATATTTTTAATGGAGTCCCTAAGTTTAAACTTAGGGAAAATAAAATATTAATCTGTATTAATATGAATCTGTGTTAGAATGGTCCAAAAGACATGGATCAAGCCAAATCTAATCTTAGCCATTGATTAGGGATTTAATTTCGGCTGTTGAGATGTCAACAGGAAAAGTATAAGAGGAGGCTTGAGGGTCACTTGGAGAACACACCAAAGAGTGATCAGTCATTCTATTCTCTAGAACGGGGTTTGCTAAGAGAGATAGAATCAGTGATCAGGAGATGAGTCGAGGGGCATTGAGTACGGAGAGACAGCGAGGCATAGATAGTGCTGGGATAGCAACAAAACAACTAGAGAGAGATGCAGGAGCAGCTAGTGCTCACGCAGGCCACGCAGAGGCAACTAAGTGCTGCGCAAAGCACCAGAGGGGCCAGTGTAGCTGACACAGGGCCTCCTGGGCTAACGCAGACCAAGATAGGCTGACGTAGGGCCAACGCTGGGCTAGGAGAGGTTGTCACAGTCCAGATTGGGCAAACGCTGGGGTTTCTGGGGTAGATTGGTGCTAAGTAGCTGCCAGAAGGATTATCTGGGGTTTCAGCCAGTAGATTTGTTAGAAGCTGAGAGGTATTACTGCCAAGGAAATTCTCTGTTGGATAGGCCAATTTTGGCACCCAGATTGTACTTTGATATTGCTTAATAAGAAAACCCTCAAATAGTTGCACCGGTTTTCCCACATTGGATTTTTCCAGGGACATTAGTCCAAAAATAATGGTGTCATATGGTGTGTTTGTTCTTGTTTCTTTTAGTTGCTAATCTGTAATATGTTGAGCATGCATTGGTGTTTATTTTCAGTATTTACTTTGTAAATAACTTGTTAAGGAAAAATAACAAGTAGGTAGGAATAAATTAGATAAGGTGCATGAAGGTTTTCTAAACTAAGGAAACTTAGAAACTTCAACATGGTATCAAAGTGTGATTGCAGATCACAGGAGGACTGAAAGACATTAGTCGACCAGAGCAATAGCAGCAGAAAACAACTGTCCCGAGGTGACAGAAGCTGTTTCTAGCAACACAGAAGTCAAGGAGTGTGACGTAGAGCCAGCCAGGGCCACATAGAGGAAGCCGAGAGCTGTGCAGAGCCCCATAAAGGCCAGCGTTGCTGACGCAAAGGGCCAGAGGGCTGACGCAAGGCATCCCAGGGCTGATGCAGAGCCAACGTGAGGCAGAGAGAGGTTGACATAGTTCATAGAGAGGTAGTTGCTGGGGTCTAGAAGGTTGTAGGAATATTGCAAAGTGGAGCTGGTGAGGTACTGTAGTCAGAACAATACCTGACAGAGCAAGGCTAGAGGAGTTGTTACCAAGGGTTTCTAGCCGAGGAACCTGGATCAAAAGTGCAGCTGCACAAGTCGACCAGAGTAGGGGGCATCTCGACAAGCGACAGAAGGATTTCCAGGAGGGAAATCAGGACTGAGAGGGAGTCTAGAAGAGAACTTCCAGATGGGAAGTAGAGACTCAGAGGACTTGAACAGAGAACTTCCAGGAGGGAAGTAGAGGAGCATTATGGCACTACACGGGGTAAGAGACCAGGATAGATTGGACGGAGCATTGAAGTTTGCAGTTTGGAAGACCATAATCTTATTAGTGCTTGATAGAAATCGTGTCAAGAACTTCACTTTGAAGGTAATAGCTGTCCCAGTCGACCCCAGTGATAATGACAGGTACGAGGAGGTGCAGGCGAGAGCCAAGTGCATTATCCTTGACGGGGTCAAGGATCATGTGGTACCACATATAGCCGAGAAGGAAACGACATTTAAGATGTGGGAGGCTCTCAAGACGCTGTATCAGCATATTTCTATGCAGAGAAGAATGCTGCTCGAGAATAAGATGAGCTCGTATCGGATTAAGAAGGGATAATCAATTAACACCTTCCTTGGAGGACTGAATGAGATCCGAGACCAGTTGACTGCTATAGGAGCGACACCAGATCAGGAGCTGATGGTGAGGACAGCCCTGAATGCTGTCTCAGAAGACTGGGAAGTATTTGTCTAGAGTATTCTGGACAGAGGGACACTTCCACCTTGGGACGAGATGTGGACAACTCTTCGCCAGGAAGAGATCAGACGGCAAATGAAGACAGGTAGCAGCAGTAAGGGGATCAAAGTAAAGTAGGGGTAGGAAGATGTGGCCCTAGCATCTGAGGGAAAGTAGGAAAAGCAGAGGAAGAAAGATCTCTCCAAGATCAAGTGCTTCCACTGTGGGGACCTGGGTCATTATGCGACCCAGTGTCTAAGGAAGAAGAGTAAGGGAGAGTCTTCCGAGACTAAGGTAGCGCCATCACGGGCAGAGAAGGAAGTTTTGACAGACGATGACTGTGCCATGAGCGCACATGCGCCACTTGAGCAAAAGTGGGGAGACATCGAACTGTAGTCAGGCGGACTACAGACGATGAGGGGCAGGATCCTTGAGGTACCCAGCCTCTTGGATTAGATCTTGCTACGGGAACCTCGTCGAGGAGTAGCAGGACTAGCTGAGTGGGTAGAGACAGATGTAGATGGAGTGGCAGAGAGCGCTACAGTGCAGGAGTCCTGAGACAGCGGAAAGCTAGTAGGCTGCAACAGTGCGAGAGGCACAAGAGTGTTGCACCAGTGCAGGAAGGCACAGAGAGGTGTGTAATGGTGTGAGATGCAGGGAGTTGTTGCAACAGTGCAGAGGTCAGAGAGGGAGCACTTGTCAACGACAGAGGGAGCTTCAGCATCAGTGGGTGTTTTTAGCCCAACAGGGAGGTTAGTTGGGAGATCAGTGACTTACTTCTCAGTAACTGAGTTGCAGTGCAATAGTGGGCAACACGATGCAACATGATGAGAGGAGGTGCAGTGCGGATGCAATGCTGGGAGAAAAGGACCAGCAACAACACAGATGCAGAGGGAGATGTTGTACAAATGTAGCAGTGGCAGTGGCAGAACCATGGGCAGCAGTACAGGATGCAACAACGCAGAGGATGTTGAGCAGGAAGGCCTAACATTAGCATAGGTACCGATGCCGAATGATCAGAGTAATGCTCAGTGAGGAGTATTGCTAGAGTATAGTCCTTGCTAAGAGAGAGTGTTGATTTGGGGTAGCATCAGATGTGCTCTAGCAACGAAATTTGGCGGAGAGGTTGGGGCACATGAGATCTCCAATACCCAGAAAGGGTTTGCGCAGATTCTAAATAGATTAGGAGATATTAAAATAATTAATATTTTTAATGTGTATTAATATGAATCTGTGTTAGAATGGTCCAAAAGACATAGATCAAGCTAGATCTAATCTTAGCCATTGATTAAGGACTTAATCTCGGCTGTTGAGATGTCAACAGGAAAAGTATAAGAGGAGGCTTGACGGTCACTTGGAGAACACACCAGAGAGTGATCAGTCATTCTATTTTCTAGAGCGGGGTTTGCTAAGAGAGATAGAATTAGTGATCGAGAGAGCAGCTGAGGGGCATTGAGTACAAAGAGACAAAGAGGCAAAGATAGTGTCGGGATAGCAATAGAACAACCAGAGAGAGAGACGCAGGAGCAGCCAGTGCTCACGCAGGGCCACGCAGAGGCAGCTAAGTGTTGTGCAGAGCACCAGAGGGGCCATTGTAGCTAACGTAGAGGCCCAGAGAGCTGACACAGGGCCTCCTGGGGCTGACGCAGGCCAAGATAGGCTAACGCAAGGCCAACGCTGGGCTAGGAGAGGCTGATGCAGTCCAGATTGGGTAGATGCTGGGGTTTCTGGGGCAGATTGGCGTTGAGTAGCTGCCGGAAGGATTATCCGGGGTTTCAGCCAGTAGATTTGTCAGACACTGAGAGGTATTAATGCCAAAGAAATTCTCTGTTGGGTAGGCCAGTTTCAGCACCCAGATTGTACTCTCATATTGCTTAATAAGAAAACCCTCAGATAGCTGCACCGGTTTTCCCACATTGGGTTTTTCCGGGGACATTAGTCCAAAAATAATGGTGTCATATGGTGTGTTTGTTCTTGTTTCTTTTATTCGCTGATCTGTAATATGTTGAGCATGCAATAGTGTTTATTTTCAGTGTTTACTTTGTAAATAACTTGTTAAGGAAAAATAACAAGTAGGTAGGAATAAATCAGATAAAGTGCATGAAGGGTGTCTAAACTAAGGAAACTTAGAAACTTCAAGATGATGTTGGGTGTTCAAATTGCAAGTTGGATTCTGCTTCCTTTAATTCTAGAATCACAAATTCTTTATTAAACTTTGTCTTTTGTTGTTCAATTGTCTCTATTAATTGTTTTATCCCTTCATAAAACTTAACAGGGAGGATTGTTTTTATGTGTCACTTGGATATTCGACTAAAGTAAAAGTTTTATGACACTCACAACATTCGACATTTTGATTTCTAAATGATTCGTGACAATTAGGATATCCCTTTGAACCAAAAGAACATTTTGAAAGAAAACCACAATTCCTTACGAAGTTCATTCTTTGCTATTTATTTTTTATTTTTATTTTTTTGAATAGATTTATGTATTCCTTTCTCTAAAAAACCCTTTTTATACGGGTTTGGAAATATATTCTATTTTTTTAGAACGTTTCGGATTTTTTTTAATATCTATATATATATATATATATATATTATTATATTATATATATATTATAACTATGTGCTAAAATTGGCAACTACGGCCAAATTCCACTTTGGATAGCTCATCTGATGGAGATGATTATTGCATTGAATGCCTCTTTTCGAGATGACCAAAATCGACCTAAAGATCATCAAGTTTGGATAAAGAGAAATGTGTTTTTAAATTTATGTCCTATCTTATGCAAATTCCCAAGGTCGGCCTCACCCACATGTTGATTCATGAAACCCTAGCGACGTGTCTCTTGACCCACCTAGATTTATATAAATAGAGGTGGAGTTTAACTGCTTAAGATCAATCCTTGAGCATATTATGAGCTCGCATTAGGAAGGGATCATATCTGTTTGGCCGTAGATTTGGGACAAACCCATCAAAGAAAGAAGAGGGTTGTCAGAGCACCTTTTGGAGACTGTTTAAGGGCCGAGATGATCAAATGCACAGGGCGAGGTTATTGGTGTAGTTCTAGGTTATATTAAGATAAGTTGTGGACTATTTTCCACATGACTGAAGGCCGCAAAAGGACTGCTACTTTGCCATGGATCCAAGCCTGAGGTAGGGCATCATTTTGGAAGAAAATCATTCAGATTTGTTGTGGAGATTAGGCCGCACCAACTGGCTATCTTTTGGCATGGTACATATGTTTTCTATGCATATTTGTGTGGGTTTTGAAGGCCGCAGGTTGGAGATGAACCTACAACTACAAGCCGAGATCATTTGATGGACAAAGGGTCTCCTCTCTGATTCGCTGTCAATAAAAAGGAGGTCACAATCTTTACTGTTGGTAACAGTGTTATGGAGAGATTGTTTGAGTGGGACGAGAAGGCTAGGTAGACTTCTCTACCTTAGCTGCAGTCACTACAAGGAGCAATGGTGTGATCAAAGGTGTCTTCTCTTGGCTTGAAGGTCGGTGATCCTTGCTGTAGCGATCAGTCTACTGCAGGGTGCCTTGTGAAGTATTCCAAGGCTTGTAATAGTGTTGATGTTAAATTGGCAACTAGGGCCAACTTCCACCTTAGGACAACTCATATGATGGAGATGATTATTGCATTGGATTCCTCTTTCATTTTTATAATCAAGTTTGGTTAAATGACTTCATGACTGCAAGGAGATCTATGGATTGAATGGGTCATCAAAGATCCTTGCATGAAATGAGGAGGATTGTCATAATCCTCATAAGATAAAAGAAGTCAGTGAACATATCAAGGAAAAATGTCTTCTTTGAATTCATGGGAAGGAACTCTTAAGATTCTCTCATCCCGATGTACCAAGAAAGAAGACATCAAAGAGATATATGAAATACTAGAGGATACATTCTCTGAAAAATGTAGTATAGAAGGTCACATCACTTAGGCAGTCCAATGTGGAAAAAGTCAGGAAAAAATCGGGATTAAATCCCCAAAATGCGATTTTTTTGGCTGGCCGATTAAATCGGCTGATTTTTTGCCGATTTTTTCCCAGTTGAAAAAGTCGGGATTAAATCGGGACTTTTTCCAAAAAATCGTGAATGAGGTAGTTTCTTTAACGATTTTTTAGTTTTTTTTTTTGAAAAAATCGGGATTTTATTGAAAAAGTCGGGGTTTTTTAAAAAATATTTTTTGTATTTTTTTAATTTTGCCGACTTTTTCAAAAACCTCCTGACCTTAAAGACTTTTTCAACTTCTGGACCCTTGCCGATTTAATCCCGACTTCGACTTTTCCCACATTGCTTAGACCGGATCTACACAAAATGAAGGTATCAAAGAAAGAAAGAATATCTTCATGAGAACTCAATTGAGAGATCTAGGAAAGATGATAAGAAGATAATCATCAAGGTAACGAATACCCATGAACAAAGAAGGTTACCTCATTCGATAACTTGTGGTATCTATGTTAGACAGAAGGCAAAAATGTTGAAGGACACAATTATGTCCAGAATGGAAAGGAAAAGAAAGAATAGTATAAGATTCAATGCTATGGAAAGAATATGGAAAGAGGCTCATATCGCCAAAAAGATGGAGGAAGCTGAAGAAAAGGGCCAAGGAAAGAGGGAGCAACAGGGAGCAACAGATCTCCACTACAATTAATATGGCCTCCCTCACAAAAGGATATTATCATAGGCTCCTTGATCTTTCGTTAAAGATATGACCATGATATTAAGATGCATCGTGGCATCATGAAAGCATTAGAAACAAGAGCTTGTGACATCACCATGGGAATCATGAAGGACAAAATCCATGGCAGACAAACATTTAGGATATATTTCTTAGGAACCTCAGTGGACATTAAAGGAAAGGAAGGAGTCATCTAGGACAAGGCTCATCATACATCAAGTCAAAAGGGAAACATCTACCAGTTGGGGATATACAAGATCCTCAAAATTCTCTGATGAAATCCTCATTGCAGGGTTCACTAATCTAGAAAGGAAGCAAGTGTTTCATCAAGAACTCCAACTCATGGAATTCATAGATGATGTTATGGTGACATAATAATAGAAGCAGATCAAGGGGTTGAAGACACTTCAATCAAGAAAGCTACTGGAAGAAGCCTAGATGACCTAAAGGTGAAATGAGGTATGTATGCATTATTTAATTTCATAATGTTATGTCGTATGGTTGTAGGTAACATGGATCATTGCTTCTATCTTAAGGTGCATGATCAAGAGAAGAAGGATCTCCTCCTTTGAAAAGATGCAGAAAGGCATAAGTCACACTAGATGAAATCAACATAATATGTCCTCATATAAAGTATGAGGTGGTTGACTATGATTACAGAACTCTGATTAGAAACCCCTAAGAAAGAGATCGTGAGCTATGCAACTGTGATGAAGGCAATCCACATCCAAAAGACCAAGAAGAGTTGACTAGGAAATATCCCTGAAAGATATGAAGACTTTGATGAATGTTTGAAAATTGGGGACCCTTGGCAATAGGTATCTTTGGGAAATGTGTCAACAAGTATGCAGCATGTTGATACCTATTGAAAAGATGTCATGATGAAGAGCCATCTTGAAAGGCACGATTTGATTTAATGATATGTTTTGATTTCTTGAACAATATTTGGATGAGTTCATGCATGGCTACTGGAACAAGAATTATAAGTGCAAGTACAACTAGCATTCATGCGGTGGATACTCCTAAAAGAAGCATGTTGAGAAAGAAGTAGCCAGATTAAGAATGTTCTAGATATGTACGAAGAAGGCCACTTTCCAGGAAGAAGGAAATTACATGACAAACCAAGAATGAAAGTGATCGATGGCCAAAGCCCTACAAGGAAGAAGCTCCACTGAATTTCATGACATCAAGGAAAGAAGTTGATCAAGTCGCTAAAGGACCCACGAAGAAGAAGTTGCTAATGGAAGGAGAATCCCTAATTAAGAGGGAGCCTGGAGTAAGTCACCCCTAATTAAAAAGGGAGTAATAAATGTGTTTTTCCATTTCATGTGTCATGCACTAGACTATGACCAACAACCATAAGTCTTAGTAAATGCCATGAATGGAAATGTAGGCACAACATTCTTGTCTTCACCTGGCAAGATAGAATGGACGATTGGGTAATCATCTGGCATCTGATGCTCTTCGAGGATGTGTAGGGCATCCAAGATAAGAGTAGGCAAGAGGACCGATATTCTTTGAGGGCTGGGAACCCAAGATAAGAATAGTCCTAGAAGGTCATACTCAGTGAACCCCTGGGTGGGGATGTACCTTGAGAGACAATGATGAAGGTCTCTATAATCATTAGTCTCGCCAACCTTGTGCTCTAATCTAATGAGAGATAGAGCTATCAGTTAAGGCCTCGCTGTGGAAACAATGTTGGTTACTATGATGCTATACAGATGGGTTACCAATCCGATCCTTCTTATGAGAAATTCTTCAAATTGAGAATGACCAAGTACCATTATAAATACCTCCCTATTTAAGAGGGAGTGTTGAAGAAAGAAAGTGTAACTAGGTTCGGTATTTACAAATGTAATTTTGATATTTGTACTTGTCAAGAAAAATAAATATTATTTTTGTAAATTATAAGAATGAGTTTCTTGCTCATTTCATAAGTTTAGGAAAGCCTAAGAGTCAAAGTCATGTATAAGGAGCTCTTCTTGAGCCTATGTGTAAATGTATACTAGTTTAAAAAGCCCTCCAAGACAAGCTCAAGAAGAAATCTGCAAACAAAACGATGGCAAATGCAGTCAAATCAGCCAGCAAAACAAATTAAAGGATGTCATGTCGGCTTGCATTAAAGACGCATCTCTTCACTGGCACAAGTTGGCTTATTATGAAGTCGAAACTACTATATATACCTTACTATGGATTTGCGGAAAAGAAGGCTAGTCATAGGGATGTTTTCGTATGGCATCTGCATTATAGGAGATAAGATGTCTCTACCATCTTCAGTCACAATCACAGTGGGTCATAATCTCGGCTTCTTCACAATTATTACAATCTCGGGATAGATGCAAAGATGAAGGTATTGGTGCAGAACACTATGTCTTGGCAAACAATCATGATCTCGATATATTCAATGAAGTGATATCTTCGCATACCTTTCTGGAAATATTAGACAATTACAATGACAAATATCACTGTGTCTCAGCCTCCACATGATCACGTTTGGCATACTCAACACAGTCATATAATAGGCACAGTGACAGTGAAGGCGTAAAATGTGATGATAAGGATCTCAGTGATACTACAGAGAAACACTTTGTCTCATATTCTGGACATAGTCATAATCTCGACACAGTGTTTGATAAAGATACAATTACGAAGTCATAATCATAATAGAAGATCTTGGTGTAGCTTCAGTGTATGAAGTTCGTTGGTACAGTGATGATCTCCGTAAAGATACACTGATAATCTCGGTGAATATATAGTGATAACCTCAGTAAATGAACAATGACTATCTCAGTGAATGTATAGTAATGATCTTGATGATGGTGCAACTATGATGATCTCAATGATGACCTTGGTGAAGCAGCAGTGATGATGATGATCTCAGCAGTGTCAAGAAGAGGATTGGTGTCTCGGTCTTGGAATGGCTTAATTAGGTCAAGGGTCATGGTCTTGGTATTCATCAATGGGAATCTCTACAAGAAGAAATTTGTGCGGGTTTTCCTCTCCAAGGAGAGGTTTTGGCCATGGCAGAAAGCCAACATTGTGTTCTTGTCTCTTTGTTTTGATAGCTATTTGATGAACTAAGAAGACACATTCTAATAATAACAAGTGAAGACTATGCTAAGAAGAAAAGTTAAAACACCTCACAAATAGTTATCAAGCATAAGAAGAATCACATTAACTCTAACTGCCCTAGATTCTTCAACAACCGCGCCCTCCCGCCCCCCCCACGAATCCGCTCCCGATTCACGCTCCGCTTGGGAGCTAGTCAGGAGCGCGCTCCTGGAATTGCTCCCAAAGGGGGAGCGATTTCGAGAGCGTGCTCCATTTAAAAAAAAAGGCTCCTTGGTTTTTAGGGAGTGATTAGGGTAGCGTTTGGGAGTGGTCGCTCCTTGACTGCTCCCCTTCGCTCCGGGAGCGATTTTTTTAAAGAGGGAGAGAGAGAAGTAGGCAAAGACCATGGGGCTGAGAGAGAGGGGCGATGGTCGACGACGAAGACAGAGAGGAAAGGGAGGGAAAGGGGAGCGGGAAAAGGCTAAAAAGACCCTCTCCCCTGCCATTATTCACCCATTGGAGAGAGGAAGAGAGAGTTCGGAGCTTGGAGAGTGCAAGAGAGAGGAGCTTGGAGGAGCTTGAGGAGCTTGCAATGGAGGTTGGATCTTGGGATTGAAGGCCAAAGAGGTAGGATCTACACTCTAATCTAGCATTTTTGTTTTTTTTATGTTCATTGCTAATTAAAAAAAAATCTCTATTTCCCATTCCCATTCCTCTATTTTTTTTGCAGATTCAAAACCTTAAAGTTCAAACATCATGGCGATATGCCTTGGCATTTTCTTCTTGTTGGTTCCTTTTTTGGTTATTATGGTGTTGGAGAGTAGAAGGAGGGTTGATCATGATGAGGAAGAGTATGAAGAAGTGGGTTATAGTGGATTTGATGAAAACCCTAGAAAGGAGTGCCTTAGTGAGGAGGAAGAGAGTGGACATGATGAGGCCCCAAAAACTAAACAAGACCAAACCCCATTGTGGAAATGTTTCTAGGCCTGAAGGAGGGAAAATGAGTGGAACCACTAAATTTACATGCCCTCATTGCAACAAAACATACACAGGTTCATACACTCGTGCTAGAAGGCACCACTGTGGGAAAAGGCCATGGGATGAAGATAAACCAATAGGAATCAAAACTTGTGTAAGTGTTTCAACAATAGATAGAGGCAAACACATAAGGGAAGAGGAGGAAGCCCAATACAAATCTAAAAAATCAAGGGTTTTCTTTGAACGTAGCTCACAATCACATCAACATGCACAAATAACTCCATCATCCTCCCATTGCAGTGGAAACGGAGGCACAGGAACAAACATCTCTTTAAGGCGTAGAACCATATCAGATTTCCTTGACGAAAGGTGTAGGAATGATGTGGATTCAAAAATTTATCGGTTTCTCTATGAATGTGGGATACCATTCAATGTTCTTCCCTCACCTTATTGGCATGAAATGGTTTCTGCCATAAATGATGTGCCCCCAAAGGATACAAGAGCCTTAGTTATGACAAGGCTAGGATTGTTGGACTTGATCATGAAAAAGGAAAATTATCACATTCTTTGAGTAGAATGACAAATTCTTGGACTGAGCATGGGGTGTCCATTGTATCGAATGGATGGACTAATGTAAAAGGAAAGCCATTGATAAGTTTTCTTGCTGTGTCTGTTAGTGGTGCTATGTTTCTTTCAGCATATGATTACTCAGAGAAGTTCAAGGCCGACATCAACATTGCAAAACCATTACTTGAAACAATTGAACGTATTGGGCCATACAATGTCATCTGAGTCATCACTGATAATGCTGTTAATTGTAAGGCAACGAGAGAAATTATTGAGGATAAATACCCCAACATATTTTGGTCTATTTTTTTGCAGACTCAAAACATTAAAGTTCAAACATCATGACGATATACCTTGGCATTTTCTTCTTGTTGGTTCCTTTTTTGGTTATTATGGTGTTGGAGAGTAGAAGAAGGAAGCTTGATCATGATGAAGAAGAGGAGGAAGAAGTGGGTTATAGTGGATTTGATGAAAACCCTAGAGAGGAGTACCTTACTAAGGAGGAAGAGAGTGGACATGATGAGGTCCCAAAAACTAAACAAGACCAAACCCCATTGTGGAAATATGTTTCTAGGCCTGAAGGAGGGAAAGGGGGTGGAACCACTAAATTTACATGCCCCCATTGCAACAAAACTTACATAGGTTCATACACTTGTGCCAGAAGGCACCTCTGTGGGAAAAGGCCATGGGATGAAGATAAACCAATAGGAATCAAAATTTGTGTAAGTGTGTCAACAATAGATAGAGGCAAACACATAAGGGAAGAGGAGGAAGCCCAATACAAATCTAAAAAATCAAAGGGTTTTTTTGAACGTAGCTCACAATCACATCAACATGCACAAATAACTCCTTCATCATCCTCCCATTGCAGTGGAAATGGAGGCACAGGAACAAACATCTCTTTAAGGCGTAGAGCCATATCAGATTTCCTTGACGAAGGGTGTAAGAATGATGTGGATTCAAAAACTTATCGGTTTCTCTATGCATGTGGGATACCATTCAATGTTCTTCGTTCACCTTATTGGCATGAAATGGTTTCTGCCATAAATGATGCCCCCAAAGGATACAAGAGCCCTAGGTATGACAAGGCTAGGACTGTTGGACTTGATCATGAAAAAGCAAAAATATCACATTCTTTGAGTAGAATGACAAATTCTTGGACTGAGCATGGGGTGTCCATTGTATCTGATGGATGGACAAATGTAAAAGGAAAGCCATTGATAAGTGTTCTTGCTATGCCTATTAGTGGTGCCATGTTTCTTTCAGCATATGATTACTCAGAGAAGTTCAAGACTGACATCAACATTGTAGAACCATTACTTGAAACAATTGAACGTATTGAGCCATACAATGTCATCCGAGTCATCACTGATATTTTCCTTTCTCAAGGAAAATATATCGTGAAGCTACTTGAGAGATGTGGGATGGTGGATTCCAAGTCTATGACTACTTCGATGGAACTCAACTTTAAGAAGCTATGTGGAAATTCTACCGAGTCTGGATTGGCGAACCCTACCGAGTATCGTCAACTTGTGGGGGTCCTGATGTTTTTGGTCAACTCCCGTCCTGACATATGCTTTGTTGTGGACACGTTGAGTCAATATATGGTTGAGCCTCATTACATTCATTAGATTGCTACCAAGAATCTCTTGAGATATCTCTCGGGCACAATCCATTATAGACTGAGATACATTGCTGGGAATTTGAGGCTACATGGATCTACAGATGTTGACTAGGTTGGTAGTGTGGTGGACCGTAAGAGCACATCTTCATGCTGCTTCTCTTTGGGGTTTGCTTCTATATCTTGGATGAGCAGGTTGTAGACATTCTCATGAAGCCTTTGGGGAAGCTCAAATTTTTAACCTTCCGGGAGAGACTTGGAGTCATGGAACGACCCTCCTATGAGGGTCCCGTATGAGTTGGACAAAGAGCTCTGAGAGCTCCTGGGGGCTTGGGGTACTTCTTGGAGCTAGCTATGAGTGACGATAGGGTGAGTGGTTCACCTTCCCCTAGTGGTGCGTTGGATATAGGGTGAGTGGTTCACATTCCCTTGTTATACCCCATTATGGTTGATATGTGTGTAGGGTGAGTGGTTCACCTTCCCAATGATACCCCATTATGGTTGACATGTGTGTAGGGTGAGTGGTTCACTTTCCCCTACTCGGACACATACATGTAGGGTGAGTGGTTCACCTTCCCCTACTATTGGCATATGCATAGGATGAGTGATTCACTTTCTCCTACAACATATGAGCAGGATGAGTGGTTCACCTTCTCTTGCTGATGCCCCGACACACATCCTACCCATAGAGTCTGGGACTCATGGGAAGTACCTCTCATCTGGCCAATGAGTTGGGAAAAGATGGTTAGGGACCATAGCACTACTGATGGACGCATTGTGTACTGCCGTACTCCCTATGACTAGGATGCATGGTGTTCGACAACTTGATCTGGGATCAAGGACTGACTTTTGTCAATGGAGAGTGGTATGATCTTATGACTCACTCTGGATCACTTCTTCTTCATTATTACTTCATGGGTCAGTAGAGCAAAGCAGGGCAGTGACAGGGATGATACAGGATGATAGGTTGGCATGATGATGTCATATGGATTGACAAGTGGAATTCTCCCTAGTTGAGAGGCACTGTTAAATTGGTAACTAGGGCCAACTTCCACCTTAGGACAAATAATATGATGGAGATGATTATTGCATTGGATTCCTCTTTTCGAGAGGTACAATTTTGATATGAAGATCACCTCATTTTAACAAGCAGAAATGAAATTTTCAATTTATTCTTTCTCATGGACAAATTGTCAAGGTTGGCCTTAGTCAAATTTAAGCTCATGAAGCCCAATGGATGTGTCTCCTCACCCTCATCAAAGTGTATAAATAGGAGTGACCTCTCTCATTTGGACATCATCTCAACCCATCCCATCATCTTCTCTCTCCTCTCTTGATTGGTTCGTACAACTTGGAGGCTTCTCTACTTTGCACATGTGGAAGGAAGGCAGATATATGGATTGGTTTTGGAGGCTGAAAATTTCAGGAATTAGGGCATGCATTGACCAACGTTGACTCAGAGTATTTGACCAGCGTTGACTTCTGTTTTGGGGGCAAAATTTTGATTTCTGCAGGCTGCATTCTTTGGCACATATTTCGAGGTGATTGGGGATTGTTTGATCGAGTTGACTACTGCGTTGTCTGGTGTGATTGCAAAATTACAACAGACATTGACTGGGTTGACTGAGTTGGTTTTGGGTTGACTTTAACTCCCTTGGCAGACCACATTATTTTGCTATTGGCTGAGCTGATTGGAGGACCTTTTGGGGCAGATTTGACCACCGTTGACATTTTGGTTAGCACTGCATTGATTGCTGATTTGGCAGAATTGTTTGGGCATGTATTTTTGATCTTTGTACTATCTCTCTCTAGAATAATAAGAAGATTTGATCAAAGGGTTTCCCCACATTGGGGTTTGTCCCTAGCATCCACCACATCTTGTGTCCTCTTGTCTTGGCTTGTCTTCTGCATATGTTTTTATGTTCTATCTACATTTATTGTCAATGTGTATAAGTTAATGTGATTGCTATTGAAGATAATTGGAAATTGTCATTGGGCTAATAGGGAGCATTGAAGTAAATTTTGCTAAAGCATAGAACATACCATTGTTATCTAAAATTAACAGTTGAGAAAGGGCTTGAAAGGCAACAAAGGGTGACAATGTTCAGTCAAAAGAACACTAAGATTGGGACAGTTGAAAGGAGGTGATTTGGATATAATAAGTGAGACAATGGTGGACTGAATATAACCCTAATCAGATCAAGCTTCTTCATCAGTATGTCATCAACTTTGCATATTTTTGGTCCATCTATTTATCTAAGGGTTGTGACATTGGATCTCCAAATTGGCAAGTCAATTATGACTTTGAATTCTTGTACTCTCTCTCTCTCTCTCTCTCTCTCTCTCTCTCTGTTGAATATTTGATATCAATAATAAAAAGATTTGATCAAGGGTTTTCCCCATCTTGGGGTTTTTCCCTGGCTTGAGCCATATCCTTGTGTTCTATTGTCTTGGCTTGTCTTCCTCGGACCTCATTTATCGCTTATGTTCTTTCTTCAGTTACTGTCAATAAGATAATGATGCATTTGATTGCTAATGGAAATAAAATGGATTGATACATCGGCTCATGTAAATCGTTGAAGTAACTGTCCTAAGCCAATAACATTCTAACTAATATTTAACACTATGCTATAAAATCTATTGATAACCTATGTACCGGTATGGGTGATGTCAGTGAGGGGACAGGTACGTTGTTTGGCCGCAGATCGGGTTACGAAAGTCGTGATGGTGGCTGGGGAACTGAGGCATCGGTCTATGGCGTTTTGAACACGATGGGTTGATACAATGGAAGATGGGTGAACACGATGGTTTCATATAGCGGAAGACTTGGTCTGCGGCGGCTTGACAGGGGCAAACACAAGTTTGTCGGTGACAGATCGTTGATTGCGGGGATGCACGAGTAAGTAGAGGCCAATTGCGGCGACAAAGGCAACGAGTATCATGCATGACGAAGCGACTATTGTTGTGAGAGTGGTGATTGGGCTAGCAAGCTTGTGGCCGCTTTTATTTTTATTTTTAATTTTTAATTTCTATTTTTTATTATTATTTATTTTTAGTAATTTGTTTTATTTGTGTTTTTCTAAATAAATAATCTCTTTTTTTCTTTATTTAATTTTTTTTCCTATAGTTAAATTTTCTCTTTTGTTTTTTCCAATATATATATATATATTAACTTTTTTTATTTTATTTTTGTCTAATATATAGATATATGTATATAGTGTTTTTTCCTCTATTTTTTTTCTCAATGTAATGACCAAAGTCAACTTCAACTTTTGGTGGCCAAAGGACAAAATCAAACTGTCTGTCGAGCTGTAGGATAAACTCCAAAATCTTTGAGTATGCAGTAAAAGTTTGGCCAATGGCCGGGATTGGAGAACGTGGCTTTGATACCAATATTACAAACAAGGTTCATATACAAAGCGGAAATATTTAGAATATATGGAATATAAGAATGTCCATCATGGAACAAATAACATATTTATATAAAAATGTTTGAATACAAGAGATATGATATGATATTGATTACAAATAAAGGCCCTACTTATATCCCTAGCAGGTGCCCCTTCATGAACGGTCAAGTCCTTAGAGACATGCCTCTTCTATATATATATATATATTATATTCATAACAGACAATTCACACCAGCGATGGGCTTTGATTTTTGGCCTTTAAAAACCACAAATACGCACAACAATTCGGCCTCAACTCGCACTAGTGATGGGCATTGATTTTTGGCCACAAATAAGAACAACAACTCGACCTCTTCACTGACCAATCTCAACCCTTCTGATTTGATAGCTCGTTCCCCAATAAACTCATTCTGCCACAATGAATTAAGCAATTTGACCCCTGCAATTTTTAACCTAATTTGGTATCTGGAAGATGCAACAAGTTCAGTGTCTCTTAGGGTTAGGAACTTGGCCCTTTGGAATGCACAATTGGTCTTAAAAAATGTAGAACTTGGCCTCCTTCAGTTGAGTCGATCTTCTTGGCACACTTAATTACGGCCCAGTTCTTATACTGCCAATTCAATCCCCTGTAGAATCAACATGCAAGACAGAATAATTGGCTAGGGTGGCTGTGCAACCATCGAAACCAATGCCACCAACTATGTTGTATACCCCAACACTGAAACTGATAACCAAACAAGGGTTCCCACCTCTCTTAGCAAGCTACTTGAGCTCCTTAACAAATTCACCAATAATTCTTCACATGCATTGCCTTGAGCCTTTTTCTACTTTTAATAATATTTTCCTCCAAAAACCATGGGTGGTAAACAAAAATCACGGGTCACTTTTATTTTTCGTAAAGTGACTTTTACCACCTTTATTTAATTATTATTTATTTTTACCCTGTGACCCTTTTACTTTCTGTCAATAGCCCAGGGGATCCAGTTAGGCTATGACTTCATTCCTTTCATCTTTCTATGGATCAGAAAGGGACATCATAGATTGTTAACTATACAGCTAAGGTTCTCAGACAGCAAAATATTTCCATGATATCTAGCCAAAAGCATGCATTGGTTGTCGTAGGTTACATATGAGTTTGATCATTCTCATTTATGCCATTCATCTTTCCACAATGAAAATCATCGTGATGTTTTTGATAAATTTAATTTAAATACCATTTTCCTGACAGGTGTGAGGTTGGGTGAACCTTTTTAGAATATTTTGACTGTATTTGTGTATGTTCCTTTCCTCCATCTGAATATTGGAATTTAAGATACATCATAGGCTGGATATTGCTTTCATATGCAAAGGAAAATGTTCTTAGGATGTTTGGTTATGAGAAGCATGACGTCACTTAACTCCCAATGACGAACTCTGTATGCAGGTTCCAAAGATTACAATTATAGTTGGAGGCAGCTTTGGGGCTGGGAATTATGGAATGTGTGGACGTGCATACAGTCCCAATTTTTTGTTTCTTTGGCCCACAGCCCGAATTTCAGTCATGGGAGGTGCCCAGGTGTGTTCAACTTTCTTTGTTTTTTCTCAAAATGAATGTGCAGCAATTATTTCAATTTTACAGCCCTTAAGCTTTCACCCGAGTTCATCTGAATTCCTGAACTAAACAAAATTTTCACACCTCTTGTAAGGGTGGTTATTGCTTCTGTTGCTTAATAGGAAAGAAAATGAACAAGTAGCCTTGCTATTGAATTTTTTTATGGAAGAGATAGCACTGTTTTTATTTCTATGTGCACCGTGTAAATAGTAAATACTCATGCTAATAATATATATATTTTTCTATCTGATCACCTGAACATCTGCTGCTTTTTCGATGTGGTGTTTTGGTTTGGAAGGCTGCTGGAGTTCTTGCTCAAATTGAAAGGGACAATCGCAAGCGACAGGGTATTCAGGTAATTGGGTTTGTTTGTCATGTTTGTAAAGTTTATGTGCTGTTTACTTCCGGGAAACAAAAGCTAATGTCTGCCTTATGCATATTTTGTTTTTGCATTCTGTGTTTGTATATTTTTCCTTTGATATGCGATTACTAAAAGTTGAAGGTACTGTTGAATTTATTTTTCTGTAGTGGAGCACAGAGGAGGAAGAGGCCTTAAAAACAAAGGTGACAGAGTCTTATGAAAGAGAAGGAAATCCATATTATGCAACTGCAAGACTCTGGGATGATGGCATTATTGATCCTGCAGATACAAGAAAGGTTTTAGGTTTGGCCTTATCTGCTTCAAAACAAGACACTTCTGTTAAAACAACATACGGTGTTTTTAGGATGTAAGTGGAAAAGCACTGTGGTGCCAAGAAAATTGTTGTAAGGCATCAATAAAAGTTCAAAACTTCAAAATTTGTAAATACATTGTTTGAACTAATGGTAAAATTTTCCAGCAATTCCATAAAGTTATTCAGAAACAAATACCTTTCATGGAAAGTCTTAAGACAGTCAAAGTCATAATATTTGTTCTTTCAAAAGTACACAAATTATAATTATAATTGTGGCAGAAATCAAAATTCACATATTTTCATTTCTTTATAAATTTCTTTTCGTTGAAGGATATATATATATATATATGTATGTATCGTCGTTCAGTGAATCTACACATTTAGTTAGTTAAGCAATGAATGTACATTGTAAAGTTCACAGGTCAAAACGAGGCAGAATGTTCAAGAAAGGCATTGCTTCATTTTTGTTGTGTCGTTCCTTTCTTGCCACAAGGACTCATTCACTTGTATATTAGGAATTGGTGGTTTTTCATACAAGGCAGAGTCAAAACACTACTATATGAGAAGCTTATTCACAAGTCTTCTGCATCTATGACAGTGCCTCAGAATAGCCTTGGGAAAAGCCCTTAACTATCAGATAAACATAATAGGTTAAGTGATTCATGTGAATATCGGTAGCCTTGGGAAAAGCCTTCAACAATCAAATAAACATAATATGTTAAGTGATTAATGTGAATATCAGTGGTTTGTTTGTGGATCGATAGTGTTCAACTCTCTTTCATATAAACAGGATCGTAAAATGAAGCATTATTGAATGATAATACAAAAATATAACGAGTATTAACAATCAAATAATGAAACATTAAATTTCCAATGTTAATGTATAATTTAATATTTCTTTTTAATAGTAATAAGAATTTATGGAGAATGGGTAACATCAATAAATCGTTTGCCATTATTACACTAGATACAACTATTTATAAATAATACTAATGGGCCGGTTACAACATGTTTTTGGAGACTTGAACTCACGCAGATGGGAAAACAAATTGTTAACCAAACCACTGGAGCTAAGATACTTTGACAATGTGTAATTTAATATTAATAGTTTAAAATGTAACATTTTTTGGCCTAGTTTAGGAAATAACATCAAGATTGTTTAATAAAATGTCTTAAAGGTTGACTTTTTGAGTGCAAAATATACTAGCATTTACTTTTGAAACTTGATAATTATTTCCAATGATGTAGACGATTGTTTAGCACTTCAATGTATCATTAAACAACTACACATTCCAAAATTCAACCATAAGAACAATGAAGCAGAGATCACAATCCACATGAGAGACAAGATTTTTACCTTGGGAAAACTCACTTGGGGGAAAAACCCAACAACCGTCTTCTTAGAGAAATATTAAGTTCAACAAGAGATACATCAAAATCGAAGCCTATGGTCTCATTTCCCAGTACAAGATGCTTTCACAAGACCACAAACAAGATGTCAAGTCCAACCTCATTCACTTGTTCACAACAGTTCCATCTTGAGCAATTAAGATAAGGTCTATAATGGAGGCTCCTTCTCAGGAAAATCTCAAATCATATCACATTGTCATACGACTGTCATATCACTGTCATACCAAGATGAGGCTCAAACTTACACCACAGGAACTCAGATCATGCCATAGAGGCTCAAACCATATCACAGAGGCTTAGATTGTATCTTAGTAAGTCTTGGATTGTTCCACAGGAGAGAGGTTTGGACCAACCACATATAGGCTTGGATTTCTTCCATAAATAAGGCTCATACTAACCATAGATAGGCTTAGACTTATTTCCACAGATAATGCTCAGAGTAGTCAATGAATCTTTGACCTTAGAGGAATCTTGGACTTGCACCATAAACTTAGAATAACCACAGATGTATGCCTCAAGAAAATCTCGGGCTTCTTCCCTTTGTCTTGGCTGACTTCTCTTCTCAATCTCGACCTCCTTATCCTTTTGTTTCTTCACTCTAGATCAGAACATATGATGTCTTTTTGTGTGATCGAAATGGTGCCTTTGTAGGGAGAACACGTCTCTTATTTATACGCACTGGAAGGGGTCCAAATGGTGTGACTTGGGTCTGAGCCGACTTCATCATTAGGGAGGCTGACTTGACATCTTGTGGCATCTAAATTCCAAATTTAAAAATTCAACTTCCCACTTTTGAAAAGGCCATGAAGAACATGTCTTATAAATTATTCTTTTGACAAATCAATAAATTTTTTTTTTTCTCTCACAAGCATGAAGAACATGCTAAATAAATTTTATTTTTTTGTCACAAATATAATTTGTATTTTGTCATTACAAGTACACAAATTGTACATTATGAAGACTGACCATAGCTACAAAATTCAACGCTCCCTCTTAGCTAGGGAGGTATTCGGAATGACTATCTAGATGTTCTTTGTTGAAATATTTTCTCTAAGAATAAGGTTTCACAACTCACAACATCAACATCATAATCATCCAGGTCAACACTCTTGACCTATAACAATCATAGCATCCATTTGGTACCATTATCAAGGTTAGCACCCCTAACCTAATGTACAACATCAATATCAATTGGTCACCATGATACAGTTGACGCCTCAACCTCATGATATATAGAGTAATACAAGTTTTCCATCACCACAGTGAAACCTTAGAGAACATCCATGTTCCAACTTCACAGGGTTGGCCAAACCCTAGAGGACATCCACATCCTCACTTCATAGGGTTTGCTATCATCACTGTCAAACCCGAAAGGACATCTATGTTCCAATTCCATAGGCCTCACTCCAGGTCATTGATGCTATATGGGATCACTTAGTGAGTAACCGAGCCTGATGCTGAAAGGCACCTACTTTTATAGAGTGATTGGGCCAAAACATTGAAAGGCACCCACTATTTTGAGTGACCAGGCCAAAACATTGAAAGGCACCCACTCTTTTGAATTACCGGGTCTTGAGGACCATTCTTCCTAATCTGGGTCAACACACTTGACCTAAGAAGAATGACTGTCCTCTACTATATTGCCATTACTCCCTCTCACTAAGACAGGTATCAACAAGTCCCAACTTGTCCTTAAGTACACAAATTTCAACCAGGACAAAGGCTTCAACATAATACCAACTATGTGCTCATCATTAAGAATATATCATAGCCTCACTGCTACTTTCTGCACTATGTCATAAATGTGGTGGTACTTGATCTCGACATGCTTCGACCTATTATGAAACACAAGGTTATCAGAAATCTTCACACAACTTTGATTGTCACAATATATCGCGGTCGATTCCATCACATGATCAAATAGTCCCTCGAGTAGTTTCGAAAACCAAATTGCTTCACTAACCAACCAGGGTACAATATACTTAGCCTATGCTTCCTACATATTCAAGAAATCATAGTAGAACAAAAGAAGTTTCCAGATGAACTCTTCTTGTCTTTCAGAATTCCTTGCCCCATCATAATCAATATAAACCTGCAACTATATCTCACAATTTGAGATACATCTCAAACCATAGTATCATGCAGATATCTCAATAAATAACAAAGCAAATGTCCAACCTATCAGGGAGCCAATCAATTGCTTAGACTTAAAATCTCTTAGATTGTTCACCATGGTAGTAGACATGGACTTACAGTCCATCATTCTAATATTTTAGTCCCAAAAAGGTAGTGCATCAAACACAAAAACCTTCATATCAAACTCAATAGCCAAGTCCCTCTTAATCTATAACATAGTCAAATCTTTCTGCCAAGGATTCTCCTTTTGACACGTGAGTCCTTCTGACCAAATGTTAGAGACAAATCATATAGGATCAAGTCTGATGAAAGATACCAAGCCCAATATCATGTACAAAGTATTTTTCAATTATAAATCTTCTTCTCATGTACCTCAAAGTCCTAGGTAGCCCTTATGTGCACTTCTTCTTTCATCGAGAAAGACTATCTCCACATCCATTTGGTATGTTATTCAACATAAATCATAAAAATATTTTTTCGCAAGTGTACCCAATAAGATGTTCCTTCATAGTTTTCTCCCTCTTACTAAGATAATCCTTCACTTGTACTTTTGTTAAGTTGCTTCAACTTGGAAGTCACCACTGACTTCTATTTGGCATAGATCAAAACATACTTCAATCTTGATGATCAAACTACTCTCTCTGAATCCAGATTTCTTCTATTATGATATCTCTGGATACAAGTCCTCTTGTCACAAGATTTCTGTTTTTCTTTCAATTTTATCATCTGCTGTTGAAACCTACGCAACCTTCACCATGTACTTGTAAACCTCACTAGGAGGTCATGAAAGAACAATTACAACTAAGCAAGGAATACAAAGACAAGAGACTAACTACTAGTGAAATCAACAATGGTAATGACTAATGAGATATAAAATACTGATCTTTAAGAAGGGTATCAACTCCCTCTTGATCTTAGTCTTCTTGTAAACATTTTGCAAATCCTTGTCCATATGGTGTGATTTCTTCCTGATACATAAGTTAGGGTTCCTTCTTTCAGAGGAAACATCTCATCCTAAGGTTTTTTCCATCACCCTAACGTTTCTCTTATTCAAGCCTTTTTAGTTTGCTAGGGTTTAGAAACTTTGGATATGCAAATATCCAAACCCCTAGACCCAATTTATTAAACAAACAATAATCATCATAGGATTCACCATAAACTCAAACCTTTTTTGCTAGGGTTTGCAAATGTCCAGTTAGGGTTTTTAACTTCAAACCCTAGACTTTTACAAATCCATTTATGTTCCAATGTCCAAGCATACTTGAGTTTTACTATCAATTTAGCCAAACGACCGTTTAACCCAAGTAACCTACATGCATTGACTTCTTGTACATCACTCATCTTACTTGAGCAGACTTTCAACCTTGAGAGAGGACTTGGCCTCTCCTTCATCAAGGTGAGTCTTTATTAGTAATGCATTTTCCAAGGTGTTAATCATTTGGCTTCCGAGAACCTTGAAATTATAATATATATATATATATATATACACACACACACTTCAACTTTTTCAAATATTCTTGCAAGGTTTGTTCCTTATGTTGGTGACATGGTTGAGAAGTCATCGAGCTACAAATCCAAGCTAATCTTATCAATGTCCAATGTAACACCCTTCTCCCACATCCGCCCAAGTAACCATGCCAACAGGTTAAACATGAGGTGAGAAGCTACAATGATCAGATTCGACCTCCTATGTGACTTTAATGAAGTGGAATTGACGAAAACATCACACACAATCATCCAACATCATCAATAGAACCCTCTGGAGACAAGTCAGCCACTCAGATAGGCTGCCCTTGGGTCCCACTGTTGTTCTGGATCTCTTAGGCCATAGTCACTCTCATGCTATGGGCAAGGGAGCAACCAACAACCTAAAGTCGCTCTCATAGGCTTGCTTGCTATCAACCAAAGACCAAAATTGTCAGTTTTGTGCCAGTGACCGTGGGATTTAAGCCGCTTTTTAGGCCCAGTGCCCAAGCCACTGTACATAATAGAGTGATTGTTAAATTATATGTATGTTCTATGCTTAGAGAAATTTACTTTTTTCTTCTTATTAACCATTGATTAGCAATTACATGTACATTAAGTAAAGTGCAGATATAACATTAAATGATCGACATAAAACAAGCCAAGACAAGAGACACAAGATGTGGCGGCTAGCCAGGGATAAACCGCAATGCGGGGAAACCCTTTGATCAAATCTTATTTTATCTTCAATAGTTCAGCAAAGAGAAATAGTACAAAATTAGAATTATGTAATTTTATATCAGCAGCAACAAACCCTAAATCAACAAAGTCAAACTTAGTCAAACGAGATGAAATTGACCTCCAATATGCTTGGTCAATTTCCTGGTCAACTAGTCATCGACAAACCTAAAGAATCAACCCTTAAACAACCCCAAATACAAAATCAAACTGCAGTTGACTGAAGTCAACCTGCTGCCCCAAACTAGGGCAGTCAATGCTAGTCAAACCTGAGGTCAGTTTGCCTTGATGTTTGTGCCAAAAAATGCGACCTGCCTAGGAGAGGTAGTGACACCAAAACCACACTCTTCTAAGGTCAACGCTGGTCAAAGAGACCTTCAGCGACTTTTGCGTCCTCCTTTCTGCATCCTCCTTGCCCTACTATGTCCTCCTTCCCACGTGTGAGCTGCTCCTTGTGGAAACCAAAGCTAAGGAGAGAAAGAGAAGAAATGAGTGAGATGAGATGAAGAGAAAATGAATCAACCTCACTTGTATTTATATGATTCACTGGGCATGTGTGCCACACATTTAACTATTGGCCGACCTTGACAATTTGTCAAGTAAATACAAATAAATTCATATCTCCATAAATTCTTGTTGGAATCGGATGACCTTTAGATCAATCCTACCCCTCTTGACAAGAGGAATCTAGGAAAAATATCAGTTGCCATAAATAAGATGACCCACATGGAGTTTGGCCCTAGTTGCCAGTTTTAACACTCCCTCTCAACTAGGGAGAACTCCATATGCTAATTCATCTGACCGTCGGTACTGTCTGAGCCATCAAATGCACTGCCTTGCCCTGTTGGCGTTGCTTTGCTATGCTATGCTCTGCTCTGCTATGAAGAAGAAGAAATGATTGAGGGTGTATCATACCATCCTTCACTGACTCGAAGTCAGTCTCAGAGTGTGTCATACCACTCTCACTGATCCTAGATCAATGGAGGTCATCCTAGCATAGGGAGTACGGTAGATACAATGATGCGTCCATTGATAGTACTACTAATGGTCCCTAACCCCATTTCCCTACTCATTGATCAGATGAGAGGTACTTCCCATGAGTCCCAGCTGCATGGGTAGGATGCCTCGATAGGAGAACTAATCATCCTGTCCACAGGAGAATGAATCATCCTGGCCCACAGGAGAATTAATCATCCTGTCCTACAGTCGCCACGAGAGAACTAATCATCTTGGCCCACAGGAGAATTAATCATCTTGTCCTACAGTTGCCACGGGGTGTCACAGGGGAAGGTTGAACCTTTCACCCTGTACATAGTGCACCACTAAGGGATTATGAGTCGCCCTATGGTCGCATGTCGCTCCAAGAAGTACCTCGCGCCCCCTTGGAGCTCCCAGAGCTCAATATATGCATCATACACAACCCTCATAAGAGGGTCTCTCAACGACACCAAGTCATTCTTGGAAAGTCAGGAATTTGACCTTTCCAAGGGGCTTCGTCAAAATGTCGGCGACCTGTTCATCTATACTGATAAGTTGAAGCCTTATTGCTCCTCGCTGTACCATATCCCAGATATAGTGCTACCTAATATTGATGTGCTTGGAGAGATCAGGAAATACGAGATTCTTTGATAAACAAATCTCGCTCTGGTTGTCACACGGGATCACGGTAGTATCCAATGTGAATCCAAACAGCTCACTAAAGAGCTTCCACAACCAGACCACCCAATAAGAGGCCATACTAGTAGCAATGTACTCTGCCTTGGCGGTGCTCAAAGCTACTGACTTCTACTTCATGCTCATTCAGGATATCGAGGCAGATCCCAAAGAGAAACAACACCCGGAAGTGCTATTTTGGTCCACCACACTGCCTGCCCAATCAACATTGGTATATCCAAGTAGTCTCACATCTTTGATAGTGTATCTCAACCCATGAGTGATTATGCCACGAAGATACCTCAATAGATTCTTGGCACCAATCCAATGTGTGTGGTGAGGCTCAACCATATATTGACTCAAGGTGTTGGCTGCAAAGTGTTGATTTGGAGTAACATCAGATGTGATCTAGCCACGAAATTTGGTGGAGAGGTTGGGGCACATGAGATCTCCAATACCCAGAAAAGGTTTGGGCAGATTCTAAGCAGTTTGGGAGATATTAAAAAATTAATATTTTTAATGGAGTCCCTAAGTCTAAACTTAGGGAAAATAAAATATTAATGTTTATTAATATGAAACTATGTTAGAATGGTCTAAAAGACATGGATCAAGGCAGATCTAATCTTAGCCGTTTATTAGATTTAATCTCGACTGTTGATATGTCAACAAGAAAAGTATAAGAGGAGGCTTGAGGGTCACTTGGAGAACACATCGGAGTGATCTGTCATTCTTTTTTCTAGAGCGAGGTTTGCTAAGAGAGATAGAATTAGTGATCGGGAGATGTAGCTGAGGGGAATTTGAGTACAGAGAGACAGAGAGGCAGATATAGTGCTAGGAGAGCAGCACAATAGCCAAGGAGAGTGACGTAGAGCCAGCTAGGAGCTGCGTAGAGCCTCAGAGAGGCAAGTATTGTTGACGTAGAGGGAAAGAGGGTTGATGTAAGGCCTCCCAGGGCTGACGCAGACCCATTCGGAGTGATGCAGGGCCAGCGTGAGAGAGAGAGGGGCTGACACAATCTAGAGAGAGGTTGATGCTGGGGTTCCTAGGGTAGATTTGTGCTGAGTAGATTCCGTAAGGATAATATGGGGTTTCAACCAGGATATTTGTTAGAAAATTAGAGGTATTACTGCCAAGGAAATTCTCTATTGGGTAGGCCAAGTTCAGCACCCAGATTGTACTATGATATTGCTTAATAAGAAAACCCTCAGATATCTGCATTAGTTTTCCCAGATTGGGTTTTTCTGGGGACATTAGTCCAAAAATAATGGTGTCATATGGTGTGTTTGTTTCTGTTTCTTTTAGTTGCTGATCTGTAATATGTTGAGCATGCACTAGTGTTTATTTTTAGTATTTACATTGTAAATAACTTGTTAAGGAAAATAAGAAGTAGGTAGGAATAAATTAGATAAACTGTATGGAGGGTTTGTAACTATGTAAACTTAGAAACTTCAACATGGTATCAGAGCGTGATTGCAGATCACAGGAGGACTAAAGGACATCAGCCGAGTGGAGCAATAGTAGCAGAAAACTGCTGTTTAGAGGTGACAAAAGATGTTTCTAACATAGCAGCAACAAGGGAAGGGTGACGAAGGGCTTGCATCATTAAGGGTGAGCTGAGAAGAGACAACATAGAAGCTAAGGAGGCAAAGGGAGCCTCACACAGAGCCATGCAGTAGCTGGGAAGGCTGACGTAGTTGGCTAAGGAGGCTGGGTTGCTGGTGCTGGGATTGCGCAGAGCCTAGGATCTCTCACCTTCAGGTTGCTAGGGTTTAGAAGGCTGCAAGAATATTGGAGAGTAGAGTTGGTGATGTATTGTAGTCAGATCAGTACCTGACAGAGAAAGGCCAGAGGGGTTTCCTCTGAGGGTTTCTCGCTGAGGAGCCTAGATCAGTGGTGCGGTTGCACAAGACGATCAGAGTAAGGGGCATCTCGACAGCGGCAGAAGAATTTCTAGGAGGGAAATCAAAACTCAGAGGGAGTCCAGAAGATAACTTCCAGACGGGAAGTAGAGACTCAAAGGAGTTGAACAGAGAACTTCCAGGAGGGAAGTAGAGGAGCATCATTGCACTACACGGAGTAAGAGACCAGGATAGACTCGACGAAGCATCGAGATTTGTAGTCAGGAAGGCCAGAATCTTATCTATACTTGATAGGAATCGTGTCATGAACTTCGCCTTAAAGGTAATAGCTATCCCAGTCGACCCCAATGATAATGACAAGTACGAGGAGGTAATGGCGAGGGCCAAGAGCATCATCCTTGACGGGGTCAGGGATCATGTAGTACCACACATAGCTGAGAAGGAAACGACATTTGAAATGTGGGAGGCACTCTAGAAGTTGTACCAACATAGTTCAGTGCAGAGAATAATGCTGCTTGAGAATCAATTGAGGTCATATCAGATGAAGAAGGGAGAACCAATTTACACCTTCCTCAGAGAACTGAATGAGATCTGAGTTCAGTTGACTGCTATAGAGGCGACACTGGATCAGGAGCTGATGGTGAGGACAACCCCGAATGCTGTCTCAGAAGACTAGGAGGTATTTATCTAGAGTATACTAGGCAGAGGGACTCTCCCACCTTGGGACGAGATGTGGGCAGCTCTTCGTGAGGAAGAGATAAGATGATAGTCAAAGACGGGTAGCAACAGCAAGGGGATCAAAGTCAAGCAGGAGGAAGATGTGGCCCTAGCATCTGAAGGAAAGCAGGAGAAGTGGAAGAAGAAAGACCTCTCCAAGATCAAGTGCTTCCACTGTGGGGAGTTGGGTCATTATGCGACCCAGTGTCCAAGGAAGAAGAGTAAGGGAGAGTCTTCCGAGACTAAGGCAGTGCCAACATGGGTAGAGAAGGAAGTTTTGACAGATGATGATTGTGCCATGAGTGCACACGCACCACTTGAGAAAAAGCAGGGAGACATCGAGCTGTAGTCAGGCAGACTACAGGCGATGAGGGGCAAGATCCTCAAGGTACCCAACCTCTTGGATTAGACCTTGCTATGGGAGTCCCGATGAGGAGTAGCAGGGCTGACTAAGTGGGTAAAGACGGATGCAGATGGAGTAATAGTGTAGGAGTCCCGATACAACGCAAGGCTAGTAGGCTGTAATAGTGTGAGAGGCATAAGAGTGTTGCACTAGTGCAGAATGGCACAGAGTGGTGTGCAATGGTGCAAGATGTAGGGAGTTGTTGCAATAGCGCAATGGTCAGAGAGGGAGAACTTGTCAGCGGCAGAGGGAGCTTCAACATCAGTGGGTGTCTCTAGCCCAATAGGAAGGTCAGATTGGGAGATTAGTTACTTTCTTCTCAGTAACTGAGTTGCAGTGCAGTAGTGGGCAACATGATGCAACATGATGAGAGGACGTGCAGTGCGGATGTAGTGCTGGGAGAAAGGACCAGCAACAACACTGATGCAGAGGGATCTGTCGTACAGATGTAGCCATGGTAGTGGTAGAACCATGGGCAGTAGTACATGATGTTGATGTGTAGAGGATGTTGGGCAGGAAGGCCTTGCATCAATACAGGTACTGATGTTGGATGATTAGAGTAATACTTAGTGAGTAGTATTGCTAGAGCACAATCCTCGCTAAGAGGGAGTGTTGATTTGGGGTAGCATCAGATGTGCTCTAGCTACGAAATTTTGTGGATAGGTTAGGGCACATGAGATATCCAATAACCAAAAAGGGTTTGGGCAGATTCTAAGCAGTTCAGAAGATATTAAAATAATTAATATTTTTAATGGAGTCCCTAAGTTTAAACTTAGGGAAAATAAAATATTAATGTGTATTAATATGAAACTGTGTTAGAATGGTCCAAAAGACATGGATCAAGCTAGATCTAATCTTAGCCATTGATTAGGGACTTAATCTCAGCTGTTGATATGTCAATAGGAAAATTATAAGAGGAGGCATGAGGGTCACTTGGAGAACACACCAGAGTGATCAGTCATTCTATTCTCTAGAACGGGGTTTGCTAAGAGAGATAGAATTAGTGATCGGGAGATGTAGCTGAGGGGAATTTGAGTACAGAGAGACAGAGAGCCAGAGATAGTGTCAAGAGAGCAGCGCATTAGCCAAGGAGAGTGATGCAGAGCCAGCTAGGGCTCACACTGGGCCACACAGAGGCAGTTGGGAGCTACGCAGAGCCTTAGAGAGGCCAGCGTTGCTGACGTAGAGGGCCAGAGGGCTGACACAGACCCATTTGGGGTGACGTAGGGCCAGCGTGAGATAGAGAGGGGCTAACACAGTCCAGAGAGAGGCTGAAACTAGGGTTTCTGGGGCAGATTTGTGTTGAGTAGCTGCCGGAAGGATAATCTGGGGTTTCAGCCAGGAGATTTTTCAGAAACTGAGAGGTATTACTCCCAAGGAAATTCTCTATTGGGTAGGCTAGTTTCGGCACCCAGATTGTACTATGATATTACTTAATAAGAAAACGCTCAGATAGCTGCACCGGTTTTCCCACATTGGGTTTTTCCAGGGACATTAGTCAAAAAATAATGGTGTCATATGGTGTGTTTGTTTATGTTTCTTTTAGTTTATGATCTATAATATGTTGAGCATGCACTAGTGTTTATTTTCAATATTTACATTGTAAATAACTTGTTAAGGGAAATAACAAGTAGCTAGGAATAAATCAAATAAAGTTTATGGAGGGTTTCTAACTAAGTAAACTTATAAACTTCAACACAAAGCATATATTCGGACGGAATTTTACCAAGAACATCAATGCTCCTACGAGTTGATGATGCTCGGTAGCATTTCGTAAAACAGGTCTGGCAGCACTACCACTTAACTTCTTGAAGTCAAGCTCCATCGGGGTAGTCGCAGGCTTGTAGTCCACCATACCGAATCTCTCCAATATTTTCAGCACATATTTTCCTTGATATAGGAAAATCTCCCCTAGTTTGTGTGAGACTTCTAGTCCTAGGAAATAGTGCATCAGTCCTAGGTCTTTCATCTTGAACTTGGAAGCCAATTCCCTCTTACATTTGAGAATGAGATGTCTGCACCTGTTAGAAAGAGGTTGTCAACGTTCAATAGCAATATGAGAGGTTTGTCATCTTCAACCTTAAAGTAAAGGTTAGAGTTGACTCTAGTCCTAGTGAATCCCAACTTCATCAGGTAGCTATCGATCCTCTCATACCAAGCTCGGGGTGCCTGCTTCAACGCAGAGAGGGCTTTCTTCAACCCGCACATGTGAGATTTTCGATCATGAATCTCAAATCCTTCAGGTTCTTCCACATAGACTTCCTCTTTAATCGAACCATGCAAGAATGCAGTCTTGACATCCATCTGCTATAGGTTCCATCCTTGCGAAGTAGCAAGGGCTATGATCGAGCGGATGGTGGTATATCGAGCAACAGATGAAAATATATTGTCATAGTCTATACCTTCCTTCTGAGAGAAGCCACGAGTGATAAAACAAGCCTTATAATTTTCAACACTTCCATCAACTGCATGCTTTATCTTGTAAAGGAATTTCAAAGTGACAACTGCTTTGTCCTGGGGTCTGGGGACCATATCCTAGACATTGATTTTCATGATGGACTCATATTCCTCAGTCATAGCATCCTTCCATACTAGATGCTTGACAGCTTCTGCAAATGATGAAGGCTCATTTTGGATGATCGTGCTCATGATGGTCAAGTATCCCTAATACTTTGTCCACTTCTTACTTTCCCAAAAAATCGCTCTCAGTGCAATGTGTCCTTCAGCATCATCTAGTATCCCCCTAAGCCATGAAGGCCTCTTCCTAGAAGAGGAAGGCTCCTGCGGAGGGGTACCAATAGGATCCATAGGTTCTTCCACATTGGGCATCGTCTCATCTTCCTTTTCCTTCGGTTCCCTGGTGTCAGCTTCTTTAGATCCCCTTTGAGTATGAAGATTCTCAACTTTGCTAAGAGCCATATCTTTGTCAAAGGTGACATCATGGCTAATCTTGATTTCCCTTTGACCAACCACATAGATTCTATAGCCCTTAGTATTTTCGCTATAGCCCACGAAGATTCCTTTCTTTCCAGATGCAACCAATTTATTCCTTTTCTCCTTCGACACATGAAAATATACATGACTTCCAAAAATTAGAAAATGAGATATGTCAGGTTTCCTACCAGTGAACATCTCTTTGGGAGTCTTGGAACCCAATTTTTGGTGAGGGCATCGGTTTTGCACATACAACGATATTCGCAGCTTTGGACCATAGAAACTTTGGAAGTCTTGGATCATGGAGCATAGCACAGACAACTTCCACAATCATACGATTATTCCTTCCCGCCACACCGTTCTACTCAGGAGTATATGGTGTTGTAGTCTCCCTCTTAATGCCAACCTCTTTGCAAAAGTCATGGAACTCATTGGATTCATACTCAGTTCTATTATCAATCCTTAAGATCTTGATTTTCTTTTTGGTTTGATTCTCGATCAAGGCTTTGAAGTGACAAAACCAAGTGAACACTTCATCCTTCATTTTCAAGAAGTATATCTAAGTCTTGCGAGGATAGTCATCTGTAAAAGTGAGGTAATATAAATATCCTCTCAAGGAGTTCACAGGCATCATACCAGATATGTCTGAGTGAACCAATTGCAATATATCAGAGGTCTTGTTTTGGCTTGAGGGGAATGGTCCCCTTTTGAGCTTTCCTTCGACACATCCCAGACATACACCTTCTTGCTCTAATCGAAACTTAGGAATCCCTGTCACCATTGGTCTTGCATTGGGTAGAGCTTTATAATGAAGGTGAGCAAACCTCCGATGCCATATTTTGGACTGAAGTGATGTGTCACAAGAGATGACACCCAACGGACTTCCTTCAACTTCATATAATGAATCGACTCGAAACCCAAGAGTGAAAGCTTCTTTAAAATTCATTTTCCATAAACGTACCTTGCCATCGATGAAGGTTACCATGTAGCCTTTGTCTTCCATTGCTGAAACGGACACCAAGTTCTTTTTGAGATCAAGTACATATAAGACTTCTTGCAAATGAATTGTATTACCTTGATTCAATTGAAGAGTGCCATTCCCTACACCTTTCAAAGGTTATTTTGCATTGTACCCAAGAACAATTTCCAAGTTGGTCTCCTTCTCTATCAGATTAGAGAGAGTTTCTTTGAAACCAGTGAACTGCCTTGAGGCACCACTATCAATAAGCCAATTTCCCAGTGAGTCCAAGGGAGCAGCAGTAGAGAGGGCTGCTGGTAGACAACATTCATCTTGCTTATTGTTAACAATGTTAGATTCATATTTGGAGTTTCTTGCCTTCTTGAAGGGTTGTCCTCTTCCTTGATTTTCGACATTTCTTTTACCTTTTCCACTGGACTTGCCATTCCTATGATTGCCTTGAGAGTGATTTTGTTCATCGTCATGGTGCGAGTCCCTTTTATCAGGGCACTCCCTTGCATAGTGGCCCATTTTGTTGCAATTGTAACATAATCCTTTTCTTCCACCGTTTGGTCCAACCTTTCCTTTAGATTTAGCCCCAGAATTGTTTCTTCTTTTAGCGTGAGAAGAAAAGGCAGAGGGATTGCCTTTAAGTGCGGGCATTTCCTGCTCTTCCATCCTTGTTTCTTCTTGAATACATCTAGCCATCAATTCCTCAAATCCTGGGATGAAATTATTGTTGAGAAGAGTAGTCTTGAATATATACCATTGAGGTAGCAGTCCACCAAGAGTTGTGATAGTCATTTCCCTGTCAGGAACTACTTCCCCATAGATAGGAGATCATTCTTGGTCTTGGTGATCCTTAAGAAATATGCTTGCATACTCTCATCTTTTCCCTTCTTAATTTCCTTCAGCTTATTTCTAAATAACAAAACTTGATTTGCATCATTAACTTTAAATAAACTCACCAGTCTATCGTAGATTTCCCTGGAAAGTGGTCAACTCGGAAACATAGGGCACTTGGCACTTGTCGATAGAGTCCTGGATGGTCTTCTTTGCTTTGACTTATCCCTTGGTCCACTTGCTTCTGGAAACAGTGGATGCATTTGATGGAGGAACAACAATATTTCCTCTCACATGGTCCAACACTTCCTGATCTTCTAAAGTTAGATCGAGAGACATCTTCCATCCACGATAGTCAGACTTCTCACGGAGCTTGTCTTCGGCAAGGAAGAGTGTTGAGGATCCCATGTAGTTTTTAGGATAGCCTTGCCAACCTTCGGTGATTTCTCTTGCTCTTGCTCTTGCTTGGGTTTTGTCTTCACCTTAGCTCTGATACCATGTTAAATTATGGTATGTTCTATGCTTAGAGCAGTTTACTTTTTTTCTTCTTATTAACCATTGATTAGCAATCACATATACATTAAGTAAAGTGCAGATAGAACATTAAACGATCGACAAAAAAAAAGCCAAGACAAGAGACACAAGATGTGGTGGCTAGCTTAGCTAGGGACAAACCCCAATGCGGGGATACCCTTTGATCAAATCTTCTTTTATCTTCATTAGTTCAGTAGAGAGAAATAGTACATAATCAGAATTCTGAAATTTTATATCAGCAACAGCAAACCCTAGAGCAACAAAGTGAAACTTAGTCAAATGAGATGAAATTGATCTCCAATATGCTTGGTCGATTTCCCGATAAACTAGTCTTCGAATAGCCTGAAGAATCAGCCCTTAAATAGCCCCAAACACACAATCAAACTACAGTTGACTAAAGTCAACTTGCTGCCCCAAACTAGGGCAGAAAATGCTGGTCAAACTTGAGATCAGATTGCCTCAATTTTCATGCCAAAAAATGCGGCCTGCCTAGGAGAGGTAGCCACACCAAAACCGCACTCTTCTAAGGTCAAGTTGGGCAAAGAGCCCTTCAACAACTTCTGCGTCCTCCTTTCTACGTCCTTCTTGCCCTAATGCGTCCTCCTTCTTCCCATGTGTGAGCTGGTCCTTGTGGAACCCAAAGCTAAGGAGAGAGAGAAGAAATGAGTGAGAAGAGGTGATGAGAAAATGAATCAACCTCACTTGTATTTATATGATTCACTGGGCATGTGTACCACACATTTAACTATTGGCCGACCTTGACAATTTGTCAAGTAAATACAAATAAATTCACATCTCCGTAAATACTTGTTAGAATCGGATGATCTTTAGATCAATCCTACAACTCTCGACAAGAGGAATCTAGGAAAAATATCAGCTTCCATAACTAAGATGATCCACATGGAGTTTGGCCCTAGTTTCCAATTTTAATAGTGATAGCGTAGAAACAGTAAAAATACAGGGAAACAATTATGCAAAAGCAATAAACTGAACAAGACCATAACCAGACCCCTACTAGCCATCCCAGACATTTAGTCAAACATGTCATCAACATATAACCTACATTTGTAAACAACAAAATTAAGTGTAGGGATCTCATACTTATCTGAGAATCACTATGAACCATTGTTCCCTCATGTCATTTGCTCCATTATCATTTATTAGGCCATATATACGCTATCCATTCATTTACAAGTAAAAACATGTTGAGAGTCGTGTTTTCATAAAATATACATATAGCCAACATAATAGGAACAAAATTATCATAAACATACTAGCCATCAAAATCCACATATACATCAATACATTTACACATGAAAATCAAGGGAATGAATTTCTCATTAATGAATGCAATAAACCAACCAGAGATGGGACTCTCAAGTTCCATCCAACCATATAATGGCTGAGCCAACTCTCTCTTCAACCATTCACCCCCGTGGCATATTCCAAGCATGAACGCGGGACTCAAACCAAAAGAATCAACTAGGGAATACCGAGGCTAAACCACCTTAGCCTCATCAATAGAAACTGGGCTTTACTGTAATCCATCCCGGATCACTATTCCAACACAATGAACACATCATAATAGGCTTTACCGTGATCTCCACCTGATCACTAGCCCAAACAAGCATGGATGCCATCGAATTTCTCCACCTACACCGTGATGAATTTTCTTGTCTCCTAGTCTCTCAGGATTTACCACAATCCAAACCCGGATATCTAGGTCCTAAACAGAGACCCAGTATCTAGGCTTTATCATATATCCCAAACCTGGGATTACTAGGCCCAACGAAGAGCAAACCACCTCTTGGATTTACTGTATATCTTTCCATTCACCGGTAAAGACTCCTAGGCCCACCGAGGCAACACAATCCTGGCTTTACCACAAACCACAATATGGCTCAGGGGTCACTAGGCCAGTGACTTTACTGTGATCTAGAGTCCAGTTCAGGGACCACTAGGCCAGTGACTTTATTGTGATCCAGAGTCCTGTTCAGGGACCACTAGGCCATGTGCTCCATTATTCGAAGATCCACCCCATTCAACTTCGAATCCATCTGACAATCCAGCTCAACCAAAACATGAGAACCCCATCACACCATAGCTATCCAAAAATGGCAAGGCTAGGTTGAAAGCACTATCACACCTGGAAAAACCCATGTCATGATAGAAAATAACCACATGCAATGCCATGCATGCTAAATCTAGTAAAGAAAATACATATGCAAGTTGATACCTACAATGAAGCCTATTGTAGCTGCTTGATCCTGCCTTTCCCTACTTGATCCTTGCTTCCTCTTGCCTTTTTTTCCTTTCTTGATCCAATGCCAAAATACTCCAAGAAAACTCTAAGTGTCCAAGAGTATGAGAGAGAGAGAGAATAATGAGAGAGATCCAAAACTCAAATGACAAAAGGTTACCCACTGATCCCCTGAAGCCTTTTTATGAATGAGGCCTCTATTTTCTTCATTTTCCTCCTCACATGCAACTTGTGACCTTTCACCTCCCTTTTCTCCTAATTTCCATTATTTTCATAAATAATGTGCCAAAAATGCTCTTTTTCCTTTCTAAAGCCCTAGCAATTGCCTTTGCCAATTTCCTTAGCCATAAACAACCAAATGAACACCCCCTAGGATGTGCTACCCAACATTCAGCTTGGAATAAGTGTCCCATCAACTGTGGTTATTGTTTTTAACTTTTATTACATGGAATTTTCACAAGGGTTGTTATAGAACTCTCCCTTTGGGGGACACCATCCTCGGTGTTCAATCACACATATACCTTAGCAACCTGTTGAAAGAAGACATACTACTCAAGGAGCTTTATAACACAACTCGATGCAGTGTTTATAATGAAAGACTTTCTCAAAATAAAAGCATCATGACAACATGATAACATACCGCATAATGGAGCTTTATAACAAAACTCATTACAATATTTACAATGATCGTCCTGCTGAGTTCCAACCCATATGACATCATAACGTCATGATAACATAACCACATGATAACGTAGTAAAATAACAACATAATCATAATGACATAACACCCATACCACATAGTGGAGCTTTATAACATAGCTCATGTTGGTATTTACATCCATACACATGTATATATAGCAACATCACCATGAACATATACCAAAACATATATCAAATCATATACTAAAACATATGTTAAAACATATACTAAACATCATATCTAAGAATATATCAAAACATCATAAATCATTTACCAAACCACCATAAAGCATATACCACACCACTATATCGTAGTTGCTTTGCCTCAACCGGAAAACAAGGAAGGATACATAGCCCACATCTGATCCACCATCTCCCATGTAGCTTCATCGAGACCAAATTTCTTCCATTTCACTTTAACATGCTCGATTTCTCGGTTCCAGAGCATGCACACCTTTTTCTGCAATATACATTGAGGCTCTGGATGTAATGCTCCATTTGGTTCCACCTACAATACAAACTAGTCAATCACATGATCAACATTCTTAACATACTTCTTAATCAAAGATACATGGAAAACATCATGGAATTTCATTGTCGGAGGCAGTGCAAGTCGATAGGCTACTAGCCTAATCCTCTCAATGATATTGAAGGGTCCACAAAACTGTGGTGCCAGCTTTGCACAAGATCCAATTTGCAAGGAGCTCTTCTTCGATTTGATGCGCAAATACACTTGTTCCGCAACCTAGAACTCCTTGAACAACCTGTTTTGATATGCATAGTTTTTTTTCCTATCTTGTGTCGCCTTTAGATTCTTCTTGATCACCTTCATTTTCTATTCCATGTCTATCAACATTTCTGGTCCAATGAATACGTTGCTAACTGGATCACTCCAATTGATGGGAGTGTTACAACTCCGCCCATACAATGACTCAAAAGGACTCATCCTCAATGACTCCTGATAACCATTGTTGTATGCAAGCTCAACAAGTGGAAGGTACTCTTCCCACTTCCATTGCTGATGCATCACATACATTCTCAACATGTCCTCCAATATCCTGTTGACCCTCTTTGTTTTTCCATCTGTTTGTAGATGATAAGCTATGCTGAAGGCCAACTCTGTGCCTAAACCTGCAAATAACTCCTTTCAGAACTTGGAAGTGAAATTTGCATCCATGTCTCACACAATTTTCTTTGGAACACCGTGCAGTCTAACCACATCTCTAATGAATATCTATGCCACATCACTAGATGAGAATGTAGAATTCAATGGAATGAAGTGTGCAACCTTTGTTAACCTATCCACAATAACCATGATGGAATCATGTTGCTTCACTGTCTTTGGCAACCTTGTGATGAAATCCATGGAGATATCCTCCCATTTCCATTCTAGAATTGCAATCGGCTATAGCAGTCCACTTGGATGTTTACACTCTTCTTTCACTTGCTGATAGTCAAAATGCTTCGCCACAAACTCTGCTAGATTCCTCTTCGAATTTTGCCAATAATACTATCTCTTCACTGTTGTCAGTGTCTTTTGATGACCTGGGTGACTTGAATAAGGTTTCACATGAAACTTCCTCAAGATCACCTTCTTGAGCTCACTGTTATCCGGTACATACATCCTGTATCAGAACTTGACCAATCCATTCATTGTAAGACAATAATCCATAATTTGTGCACTTGCACCCATACCTATACTGCCTCCTGTACTCGTACCACTACATGTACCTATACCTACACCTGTATCTATAATATCACGTGTACTTGCACTAGCACCCTACTGCAACATGTGCACAATCTCCATATACCTAATGTCCTGTTGACCTGCTTGCGAGATCCTATCCTGTAAGTCTATCCTATAGGAGGTCATAACTGCCAAGTGATGTACTTGTACCCATCTATTGGGAGCATCTGTCACCCTGTTATCTTTACCTTTGATATACCTGATATTGAAATCAAAGTCGTTGATCATGGCCAACCATCTAGCCTACTTGGCGTTCAGATTCGGTTGGTCAAACAAATACCTCAATCCAATATGATCACTCATAAGTACAAACCTCTTGCCAAGAAGATAGTGTCTCCACATCTTCAATGCATGTATAATCACTGCCAACTCAAGATCATGCGTGGGGTAGTTCTGCTCATGCTCATTAATTTCTTAGGGGAGTTTTGAGGTCTAAAATGGGCCTCCTAAGGAAATTATAAAATAATAGTGGAAATAATAAAATAAGATTAGATTACATCATCAAATTTTAGAGGGAAAAAAGAAAAAAATATTTTTTCAACTCATATTTTCAACTTATCTCCCTATGTGTTTACTCAAATTTCGAGTGACAACACTTGTTGGATGCAAAATTTGATTCCTTATCCAAGGAATACCCATGTTGCATACTTTTGATGGACCCTCCTGCACGAAAAATGAGAAATACATGAAAAATGTCACTGCAATCACGTTTTTTCATTTATTTCTCATTTTTCTTGTAGAAGAGTCCATCGAAAGTATGCAACATGGGTACTCCTTGGATGAGGAATTAAATTTTGCATCCAATGAGTACTCTCACTCGAAATTCTAGTAAAACCTTAGGGAGATAAGTTGAAAATATGAGTCAAAAAAGTAGTTTTTTTTTATTTTAATATTTTTATTTTTTTACTCCAAAAATGGTGAATCACCCCCCATGGTTGACATCATCATCTTGAATCCTATTGGTTCTTATAAATTTTATTTTGGTTGTACATTTTTCTTAGGAGGTCCATTTTAGACCTCAAAATTCCCCTGATGTTCCAAGACTCATAACATACCACTTGTCCATCCTGCATAAGGACTCCACCAACTCCTCCCTTGCAAGTGTTTGTACATACCACAAACTCTTTATTCAAATATGCAATATGTAGCACTAATTCATGTGTCAAGAACTGCTTAAGCTGCTCAAAGCTAGCCTTGCACCCCTATGCCCATTCGAACTTCTTACCTTTCCTTTGCAATGATGCAATGGGATAAGAAATCTGTGAGAGGTTCCTAATGAATCTCCTATAATAGCCTGCCAGACCCATGAAATATCTCACCTCATCCACACTCTTAGGAGCTACCCACTCCATGATGGCCCTTATCTTCTCTGGATCTATTGCAATGCAGTCCTTAGAGACAACGTGTCCCAAGTAGTGTACCTCAGTTTGAAAGAAACTACACTTATTGAGCTTAGCATACAACTGATGCTTCCTCAACAACCTCAACACTTAAGCGCGCTTGAGCTAGAGGAGTTCTGGGATGGGTGACCTCCTGGGAAGTCCTGGTTACCGGGTGCAAGCCCCGGAAGTGATGATTGATGCTATGTGATTCGTTCTCCACTTTTCACTAGTTTCAATCCCACTCTTTCACCCCTGTGAGCATCACCATGCCATGGAGTGCTAACGTGAACTATTCAAAAAAATCATGAGAAATTAGTCAGTTAGGACTACCTCTCATGGGAAAATGGTTGCATACGTGTTGAATGAGCTACTTAACGCAGTTGAATCCCAAAATGATATCTAATATAATTGCACTGCGTAATCCCCCATACTTAAACTTCAAAAAGAGTCAGAGGGGATCTCTACTTGGAATGGTTTCATGGAGGCCCACAATACTTGCCTAAGGTTTTGGCAATGGGTAGCAAGCGTAAGTGGGACTTGATTGTGGGGGAAAAACTCCACAGTTAAGCGCGCTTGAGCCAGAGGAGTTCTGGGATGGGTGACCTCCTGGGAAGTCCTGGTTACCGGTTGCAAGCCCCGGAAGTGATGATTGATGCTATGTGATTCGTTCTCCACTTTTCACTAGTTTCAATCCCACTTCTTCACCCCTGTGAGCATCACCCGATGCAATGAGTGCTAAGTGAACTATTCAAAAATCATGAGAAATTAGTCAGTTAGGACTACCTCTCATGGAAATGGTCATACGTTTGAATGACTTACTTAACGCAGTTGAATCCCAAAATGATATCTAACCTCAACACTGCTGCTAAATGCTTGACATGCTCTTCCCAATTTTTAAAATATACCAGTATATCATCAATGAACACAATAAAAAACTTATCCAAATAAGGATGCAACACACTATTCATCAAACACGTGAATGTAGCTAGAGCATTAGTTAAGATAAATGGAACAACAACAAACTCATAATGCCCATACCTAGTCTTGAACGAAGTCTTGTAAATGTCCTCCTATTTGATGCACACCTAATGCTACCTGGGTCTCAAGTCAATCTTTGAGAACGCTACTGCTCCCTTCAGCTGATAAAAAAAGTCATCAATCCTCAGCAAAGGGTCCTTGTTCTTGATAGTCACTTTGTTCAACTGCCTGTAGTCAATGCATAATCTGAGAGTACCATTTTTTTTTCACAAACAAGATTGGTGCGGCCCAAGGTGATACACTTGGCCTAATGTATCCCTTGTCCAACATTTCCTTCAACTGCAACTGTAAGTCAACCAAATTAGGTGTGCTCATCCTGTAAGGTGCTTTCGATGTTGGAGCTACCCCTGGCACTAACTCAAAAGAAAATTCTACCTCCTTGTGAGGTGGAAACTCTGTAATGTCCTTAGGGAATACATACTTGAACCATTGCAAAACTGGGTATTTTCTCAACACATATGCATCCTCAACTTCCTTACCTTTATCACTAGAAATGTGCACTACAAATAACTTGCACCCTTTCCTGCAACTATGTTTTGCTTGCATAACTGTCACCATCCTAACTGATGTGGATTTCTTCTTACCCTGCAAGACTCTTGGTTCCCCATTGTCATCAACACACTCAATGGATTTGTCATAATAGTCTACCTTGGTCCTATGAAGATACAACCAATCCATTCTCAAGAACATATTGCATGATCCCAATGGTAACACATTTAGATGTGATGTGGCAGGCTTACCATTCAAATCAAATGCTCAAGCTCTTGCTCAATGATGAACTCATTTCTTCGTACATGTAGCCAATTTTACTAACCAAGACTCTGCATGCAATTTGTTAGGGTCCCACCCTAACCCCCTTATCTATGTAATGGGACCACGTCATAGTTAAGAGTCAATAAAGCCCATATTAATAATTGTAAGTGGTTAATTCGCAATTAATAAAGGAACCACAGTTAGTTGCAAATGGGCCGACGGTATTAGTAATAAGCGGTATTGACCCGTGGTATTACTTGTAGGAGTCATATAAAAAGGATAGTAACTCCCTACGAGGAGCATCGTGTCTTATTTTTGTAATTGAGCTCTGCTCTATTGGAGGTTACCCCCTCGAAGAGGCAAGTGAACATTACTCTCTGAATAATAAAGTCTTCGCTATTCTGTGTTCTGGATATCTTTTCTTCGCATATTCTATGTTATCGGTCTTTTTTCTTCGCATATTCTGTATTTGGGTATCATTTGTAGGTCAAGAAGCATAACAAAATCTATGAGAAGTTATTGATGAAACTCTTGTAATAGTCTGCCAATCCCATGAATTATATCACCTCATCTACATTCCTAGGATCTACACACTCCATGATGGCCCTTATCTTTTGTGGATCTACTATAGTGCCCTCCTTAGGGACAACATGTCCCAAGTAGTGTATCTCATTCTAAAAGAAACTACACTTGTTGAGCATAATATACAACTGATGCTCTCTCAATAACATCAACACTACTGCTAAATGATTGACTTGCTCTTCCTCATTTTTAGAATATACCAATATGTCATCAATGAATAAAATAAAAAACTTATCCAAATATAGATGCAACACACTATTCATCAAGCACATAAATGTAGCTAAAGCATTAGTTAAGCCCAATGGAACTACAACAAACTCATAATGCCCATACTTGGTTTTAAATGTTCTCTTGTAAATTTCCTCCTCTTTGGTGTGTACGTAGTGATATCCAAATCTCAAATAAATATTTGAGAAAACTCCTTCTCCCTTCAACTAATTGAACAAGTCATCAATCCGAGGTAACAACTACCTGTTCTTGGTGGTCACTTTGTTCAATTTCCTGTAGTCAATGCATAATCTGTGAGTACCATATTTCTTCTTCACAAATAATATAGGTGCACCCCAAGGTGATACACTTGGTCTAATGTATCCCTTGTCCAACATTTAATTTAACTGTGGCTTCAACTCTACATTTACTTGGCTCATCCTGTAAGGTTCTTTGGATGCCAAAGCTTCCCATGGAACCAAATCAATAGAAAAGTCTACCTCCTTGTGAGGTGGTATTGACGGTGTTCGACCCATCAACATGTTAAGAGATATCCTTGGTAAGAAGTCCCAACTAGACGTTAGACCATTTGGAGTAGGAGTCCCAGCAGTGGGTAGTAAAGTTATGCCTTGACTGCAATAGCATGCAAAGGTAAGGAAGATATATTTGTCAGAAGCAAGTGTGTGACCTTGCAGCGAGTCAAGAGAGATGCATGGGGAGGTTCTAACACATGGAGGGGGAAAAGGAGGTGTGCCCCTTAGAATCTTGTAATAGTAAAGTGATGGGTTAAACCAAAAACATGACTTCAACAAGATTCATACAAATGTATACGAAATAATTCATACACAAATGCGTAAGTTAAACAACATATATTGATAAAGTAACTAGAATAGTTGAACTAAAAAAACAACATATGAATGAAGACATGTTGGCTCTTTTATATTATATATAAATTGAAAATTTCATCCATACATACAACCATGACAACCACTAGCCCAAATAGTGGAATGTTATAATCATCACCTTCTACTCCTCTAAAGAAATGTACTCGCTCTACACTATGGAGAAACCAAGGCTCATCACAATACTCTCCAAGCCGTATCTAAGTAATTCCTAGCAAATTCTTGGCTCCCAAAAGCTCATTGTATGAGTTATGAGGTTATATTTATAACAAAGGGTGGGGTGGCCCTTAACATTCCCCCTTGTGACTCTTGGACTCCCTTCATGACTCTTCAACTTCATTACATAACTCTTTACATTACATATGATTATTTTCATTCCACTAATGACACTTGGAATTTCACTTTACATCATGTTTACAACAATTATACATTTTCCACATATACCCATGTGGGACAAAAATAGGATTGAGTTAGCCAAACTGGACAATGCTAAGATTCAGACGACTCTAGAAAGACCAACTCATCAACATCCTCTCCGTAATCCTCGAGGATGAACTGATGCCATGCTTGGTATTATGTAATGGTGTCCGCGTATTGTTTGATGATGTATTTATGAAAATGAAATATTTCCTACATCACTTATGGTTATAATGGTCTGGAACCTATGCCCAAATCGTCTTGTAACATGTGTAACTTAGTCTTGAGCATGACCGGTCCAACGACATATCTCTGCATATTCTCTATGCTGATATGCGAATCTGTGCTAGTGGCCATCTACATCAACTGATCAAAGTATGCGTTGAGCTCTAGTTGGACTTTGTTCTTCTCTTTGGCCTCAGTGAGTGTTCCAATTGATGGGGTATTGTACTTCCTCACCATGACAACCAAATGCCTAAAGAATCATGTGTATGAAGTCTAAACATTGTTGATGAGCAGTGGGAGTTCCTCATAGTTATGTATCAGAATTTGGATGCGTTCTTTGTCCAATTCTACCTGCAGCTTCATCAATTTGTGCAATTGAAGAGGGCCTCTCTTGTACCTAATTTTCCATCCCTCTACATGATCAACAACAACATGTATCTCTGTGAGTGTTCATGTTATCTTGGTGTAGCACTATTGATGACCATGTAGAAGGAAAACCAGCTTGTGCACAGTGACAAACATGTCATATAGTCTCTGCATGACTGTCCCAAGAGCAGATACTTCAAGAAGTATTTATTTCTTCATCTCTGCTCTAGCGAATCCTATTTATTGTTCCTCTTTCTATCTAGATGCTTGTAATTCCTTAGCCATACACTCATTTCTACAATAAAGAAATTCACACTTGCACTTGTGGCTTCGGCATAAGCCTTCGTAGCATTAGCCAAGGTAGCTATATGTCTTCGCACATTTGACACAATCACCCATTCTTCAAAGTGTGCAGGTGATGCATGTTCATCTGGGATGTGCTCTCTACATGCTGTATAACTCTGTACTCAGACTTGTCAAAAGCTATATGTGCGCATCTCTTCAAGGATGATCATCTTCAAGGAGAATGATATCTCCTTGTTCACTTGGGACTTGGTATGCTGCTAGAACCGGTGAAGCTTGTGGGGTGAATTCGGTTGATTTTTGGCATGAGGCCAGTGTCTCGATCTTGTTCCAGATGTTCCATCTTTTTGTCCATCTATTCTCCTATCGTTTCATCCCGCTAAGAAAGTTCTTATTCCTACGGCTACTCACCTTTTTCCTCATCTGCTGCTAGTGGATTTGAGCCTTCAACCTATATCGGTGCATTCTGCGTTGTCTATGCACCTTGCACTTCCTCCTTTTCTTGTTCATGTTCCTATTCATGTTGCACTTCCTTCTCTCTTATGTGCAGCTCTTGTTCTTCTTTGAGCTTCTTCTTGTTATAGGCATATTTGGGCACTACAACCCCAATCTTATATTTCAATAAACTAAGGGCTCTTTAACGCCTAAAAGTGTTGTTTCATACCGTAAAGGATCATGGTCAACTAATTACATCATTCGCCAAAAGTTCCACTTGAAAAACCATCCAGGACTGGCCAAAACTGGGCCATACTGACTACTCCACTGTCAGGGTGTGATGCATACTGACTCCTACACTAGCCAGGTGCAATGCATACTAATGAGGCCTTCTGTAGGGTGTGATGAGTGAGGATGGACAAATGTTCGAGACAGTTTGCTAAGTGGATGCTCATGGAATCTTCTAGAAACTTCTCCTATGATACTTGCCTCTCTGAATTCACCCAGGTATGAGTAAGAGATCCAAGAAATCTCCAAGTGGAACCAAAAAAACAAGTGGAATGACACTAATCAAAATCCCAAAGATGACTCACACCCTTGCACACATCTATAAATGGACCCCTCATCTGAGAGATCTGGAGGTTGGAATTTTGTAATTTGCAAGGAAGTGTTGATAGTTTGTGGTTGAGAAAGAGCATTGTATTGTTGGTGTGATCTTGCTTTTCATGAGGTGAAGAGGGCTTTGATGCTAGGAGGATGATGCTGGATCAGACATCTGGGTTGTAATTATCCCTTCTATTTAATAAAGTTCTTTGAGTTTTCTTCCATACAACTATGCAATTGTGAATGTTATTATTTGTAAATGCCATTGTATGTTCATTGTATTTTTTATTCTGCAATGCTTATGATATAATAGATCAAGACGCTTTGACAGTGTTTTTTTACTGTGTTTCTACAGGTATTCTCTAAGCGGGATAAGTAGGAGAGGAGTTGCAAGCTCTGTCAAGGGGGAGAGAGATCAAGCAAGGAGTTAAGAAAAAGATCCAGGTTGGCTCCTTTGCCTCTCTCTTATCTATCATACATAGAAGAAATCCCAAATTGGTTTGATTGTTTGTTTCTAGGATAGCTGCCAATCCTAGAGGGCTACTCGATAGAAAAGGCACTAGTTTTCCTAGAAACAAAATGGCGACTCCACTGGGGAATGAATAGATGTTTGTTTGTTATTGTTGTTTGCTTTATAAACTATAGACAGAGCCTGAAGTTAGCCAGATAGCCTTCGAACTGCTCTTGCCCTGCAAATGCATAGTAGATGAATGCTGCTTCAATCAATCTCTAGTTTAGTTTATGAATTAAACATTTGAATTACAAGCATTCTAGATGCCCTTTTGGTAGTTCAGTAACCTCCCAAGATAATTCCTCTGTACTTTTCTCTTTATTGTCCATCATAACTCAGCTTAAATCACTGAAATCAACTGCAATTTTGAGCCAAAACCCACCTCAGTTGCGCTCCCTAGGCCATTGCACTGTCTATCACTATCAACCAGTATGCATCACACCTCCCGAGCCTAAAAAGTGTGATTCATCCCTGTTTCTGTGAAGCCCAGGTGCGATGACTGACTGAGCCTATTTCCCTTCTTGAAATTTAGGTTTTTTGTCCTTGTTTTCAGTTCTGTTCAGTTGATTTGCTACTTATGAACAATGCCTCATTACTGAAGCCTGCTTGCATTACATAGATCAGCCTCCATTGATTAGGATTAGTAAATGTTTTTATGTACTTGTCCATCATTTACAATCTTTTGTCGAAAAGTTGCTTAAATCGATTTGTTGTTTTGGTACAAAAGTGTCATAACTGTCGTTTTGTGTCAAAAAGAGAAGTGTCGTCGAGTCTTCCTTCTCTAAATAGTCGATTTAACTTTTTGTCATGTATTTGATCTGATTTATTGTTATTCGAAGTGTCAAAAGAATTTTCTATTCGAAATTGCAAAGTGTCGTTTAGTCTTCCTTTTTTATTTTGAAAAAGAAATTGTCGAAATGTAGGTTTGAATGAAATATTTCAAATCTTTGCTATACTTAGTTCTCTTTTTTGGCATTTCTCACATTAAGGGGAATGAAAAAAAGAAACAAATACATGCATTTGCATTTGGATTTAGCTTGTGTGCAAAAAATGGTTTAGGAAAGTGCATTTAGTGTGTGCTCTTTGCTCTTTGTTTGAAAGAATCGTAATTTTCTTTCACTAGTAGCTAGGATTTTCATTGATCAAAATAAACAACGATTGCTTATCATTGTAGATTGAAATTTTAGGAATTTCAAATCAATATCACACGGTGAACCATTGAAAGTCAAACTTTTAAACGAGATCAACTCTAAAATAATTCTCAATGAACCTAACAATGCTTTGGAACCTAACACAACACATCTAGAAGTCTAGGCTAGAGACATGTTCCGGCGTCGTAAAATCTAGTAACTATCATTTTCATTGAAGGTTGGATGACTCCTCCTCTTTGATACGGCAAGTGCTAGCATGGACTTCTTCTCCTTGTACCATCTAGTATATATTGGGAGAATACAATAGGCTTACATCCTTTATCCATAGGAAGCCATGTCTGCCGCCCTATCGATCGCAATGCACTGAACACAACATTCTGGAAGATTGATTGCCGTACATAAGTCCTTGGTAATTTCTCTTTAATTTATCACCAAGCTGTATATTGCAGTTTTGCGATAGGTTTGGTAATCCCTTTGTCTAGATTTCCAGAGTAGTCACTTTCGTTCCTTTTCGACTCTTTAAAAGAAAAGGTCCATCTTAGCACTTGTCACCTCTAGGACTAGAGTCATCTTTAGCTTTTTCTCCACTCTAAAAAAATGAAAAAGAAAAGTTGTGTCAAAGCATCATTGAAATTTATTAAATTAGGAATAACATCCATGTTCCTTAGTTGATCTTAGGTTGAGATAATGGAGTCCACCAATCAAGGAATCCCTTTTGAGGGGAATCCTAGTCCATTTTTTCCTTGTGGAAATGTTGGTGCTCCGTATATGGCTATATTGTCCCTTCCAGGAATCACAATTGGCCTGCTAGTATGGCTATTCTCAACCTCTGTCGTTCAAAATACCGTGATTCCTCCACAATCAAATCAGTATCCAGTCGATACTAAAGTTGACCCTTGACCTTATTCTTCGTTTGTTTCTCCCACCCCTTCTTCCTCTTCACTTGGTGAAAGCAGTGATGCTAGTAACCAGGTGGCTCAAAAGAAGAAGAAAGGAAAGGAGAAGAAGAAGAAGCCAATTTAGCAAGGGGGCAACCATGAATCATCTGTTGAAAATCTGTACACTAAACTTTCCAAACCTAGATCTCCATGCATAATTTGTAGAGGAGACCATTTTCATCGAGAAATTCTATGCATTCCTCGGATCTTGAGAGAATGGTCCCCTCGTTTGCACCAACTGGTGTCATCAACCTCTAGTGATCATGTTGACAACACACCATCAACTAGTAATAATGCACAGAAAGGAAAGGTCAAAATTCCATGTAGGTTATGTGAAGGGGACCATACCCTTCCCTGTTGTCCTTTTTTGGATGAAGCCAAAAGGGTCTTGCATAGCTGTCCTACTTCACCACAGCGACTTCCATCTGGATACTAGAAACTCTCCCCAAATCCTTTACTAGTTGAAAATACGACTGACATGACTAAACCATTGGTCAAAGCACCTATCGCTGAAAGTGAATCTTCTGAGTCCATACTGGACCAAAGTCAACAGGTTGACATGGCAGTCGACCCAGTTTTACCTTCAGAAGATCATACCCTTCCCAAAGAGAGTGAGAACGTTACCATTCGAATTCTTTTTATCACTTCAGAGTTCGATGAACTTGGGGGAAATCCACCCATTCCTTCACAACAGGAAGAGAATCCCTCAGTTCCTACTACTCAAGGGGTTAATTCCACCATTTATTCGGTACCCCCTCCAAGTAGTCTAGTCACTTCCTTTGATTGGAATCGACTATCAAGATCTTGCCTTCCTTCTAATGCACCATTCCATATCATAGTACAAGTTTACAAAATGATAATGTCTAGCACTATCATAGATGAAGGGGCATTAGTGAGTATCGTTTCCTCAGCTTCTTGGAGAGCGCTTGGTTTTCCATCACTTATGCCTGTCATACACAATTTGTCAGGCTTCAACAAAGGGACCAGTCGACTGTTAGGTATCCTTCCTAAGTTACTGATTACTTTGGGAAGGAAAACTGTTCAGTTGAACATGATGTTAGTCTAAGGACCATTAGATTACAATATAATCCTTGGACGTGACTATGTTTATATTATGGAAGCTATTGTTTCAACACTCTTTCGAGTGATGTGTTTCCCGCATGAAGGAATAATTGTCACTGTTGACTAGCTTTCATTCCCTAGTTCGAGCATAGCTCCAAGTCAATCATCATCCCTAAATAGTCCTTTTGTGTCGAGAGTGTCTCTTCAACCTTCATTCCATCCACCTAATTACTGCGAGTATTCTGGTGAATGTAACGAAGCTTAGGGGGCATGCACCCTTGTCTATATGGCAGACAAACCCAGCTGAAACGATAGGTTTCCTTGTAAGTTAAGTGATCGATCTGTCACACCATTCACCTTTGTCTATTTGGCAGACAAAGCCAAGGAAGTGTTTTGTCTAACCACTGAAAAAAACCATCCTGCTTAACCACAGTGATTTCCATATGGTTACTGGAGACTCTCTTTTTCATCATGTTGGGGGCATGCAAACCTTTTTCGATTTCATTTTTTTAACATTTTAACTTCTTAGGTTAGGTGATTGGTCCGACCCACCATTCACCTTAGTCCGCACTATGGACGAAGCAAAGGAAGTGTTTTGACTATTCCACGAATGAAATGATCCTACCTAACCTTAGTAGTTCCTTAGTTTTTTTTAGCTTTTCTAGCTTTTTAGTTTCGTCTTTTCTAGTTTTTTTTTAGTTTTGTCATTTCTAGCTTGCCTAAAAAGAAAAACTAAAAACTGAGCATATGTTGTCACATGGTTCAAGCTCGTTAAAAAATAAAACTACCACAGAGCATAGTTCCCCACAATTCAAGCTCGTTAAAAAAATGAACCCACCTTCGGTAAATAACCTTTGTGATTGTCATGCTATCAGCGTTTTGGGCCTTGGTTGTGTTCCTTCCATCACCTCCATCCTTTTGGCTGATCATACGCTTCCACTTGAATGTTTACCCTTTTGAGGAACAACTGTGACGAGTGTTCCTATTAGCCAACCTCTTCACATCGCCATGTTTTGAGAAGTTCCAAGCTTACCCAGAACTAGTTGCTACCCTAAATTCCATTTGTTCCTCAAAAATGAGTCTCCTTTAACCTCTTTTTAGAATCGTTAACTATGAAAAGATTATCGAGCTATTTTCCTTTCTAGCTCGCTAAAGTGATTGGAAGTGCCATCCCTCCTATATATTTTAATCTTTTTCAGACTTGAGGGATTATCTCATGAAAACGTTCGAGCGTTTGTCTTTTCGGCTCGCTAAAGTGATCGAAAAGTCATCCCTTTTGTATTATTTTATCCTTTCTCGGACTTAAGGGATTATGCTATGAAAAAGAACTACTGAAGTTTCCTTTTCATCCCTTTTCAAACTCTCTAAACATGAAAAGGACTGAGTTGTCTTTTTCGTTAAACTCGTTAAAACAATAACGACAAACTTGTCCACCTAGACAAGAACGAGTTTCATTGTCACTAGACTTGCTAAAACATGGCGACAGGTTTTCCCAAAGGGAAAATTATAGAACAAGCATATGTTATCCTCCTCAAGCTTGAAAAAAATAAAGAGGTACTGGTCAGTAATGACTGGGGAAAAACGGAAGAAAACTTGAAGAATTTTATGGTAGTAGGTCGCTCTTGAACATGACACTTTCACTCCATCACCATGATTGAGTCGGGTTGGGCTATTCCATTCACTGGTCATTTCACCATTGGTATTCCACACCATCCATCTGTTGGGGTTAACACTACCAATCCATCTCAGTGTCACCGATATGTTCAAGAGAAGTCATTCAGTTGAGAAACTGCCATCTAGTTAATGCCTCATCCACTGCAATACCTTCACCCTCCATTTTTCATGACCGCATTCCTGAACCTTGTGTCGTCAGATCGTTTTCACCTCCAGAAAATCATTTACTTCATTTCATGTCATAGATGTGGGATACATTAAGGCCCTCCTACGACGGGTCACTTCTTGTCGACATCAGCTCATTATCCAAGAAGTTGACTTAGAAACAACCCTTTCAGTACTTTGAAGCTTGCATGCCTCAATGGCAAGTTTCTCACTTCTGGCGATGGGTTGACATCAATGGCCTTCGACCAAAAGATTTTGCGTGGTGTTCGACATCGTATCATATATTCACGCCATGTGAGTTGTACTATAGTACCTTGAGGGTCATTATCATTATCGGTGATTCCTCTAGCATCTATTAATAGCTCACATTATTGGCTGGTAATCAGGCGATGTCTTTCCATGTTCGATTTCATAACATCTCTTCACATGGATCGACTCGTACTCGAGCGAAGATTGAATGAGATTGAAGACCCTGGATCTAGTTTCATCCATCCGGGCTGTGATATATTCAGGGATATAAATACATCAAATGTACACAGATGGTCATCTGAGCCAGGGATGATGAATCTACTTTTGAAGAATCACCAGTCAGCATATGTAGACAACTGTCTTTTCTATGTACATGAAATGAATGTATAAAGTTGAGCATGGGAATGCTTGCCTCGACTAGATCATCGAAATTATATTATGATGATGTATTGTATTGTATCTTATTCAAGTCACCTTCTAGTTTCGAAAACCTCAGATCCTCATGATAAAGCATTTCACCCGACATCAAAGATTTACGACTTCATGCTTTAGGGGGAAACTATTATAGGCATATTTGGGCACTACAACCCCAATCTTATATGTCAATAAACTAAGGGCTCCTTAACCCCTAAAAGTGTTGTTTCATACCCTAAAGGATCATGGTTAGCTGATTACATTATTCCCCAAAAGTTCCACCTAAAAAACCATCCAAAACTAGCCAAAACTGGACCATACTGACTGCTCCGTTGTCAAGGTGTGATGCATACTGACTCCTACACTATCCAGGTGCGATGCATACTAATGAGGCCTTTTGTTGGGTGTGATGAGTGAGGATGGAAAAATTTCTGAGACAGTTTGCTAAGTGGATTCTCATGGAATCTTCTAGAAACTTCCCCTATGACACTTGCCTCTCTGAATTCGTCTAAGGATGAGTAAGAGATCCAAGAAATCTCCAAGTGGAACCAAAAGAAACAAGTGGAATGACACTAATCAAAATCCAAGAGATGGTTCACACCCTTGCACACATCTATAAATGGTTCCCTGATCTGAGAGATCTGGAGGCTGGAATGTTGTAATTTGTAAGGAAGTGCTGATAGTTTGTAGTTGAGAAAGAGCATTGTATTGTTGGTGTGATCTTTCTTTTCATGAGGTGAAGAGGGATTTGATGCTAGGAGGATGATGCGGGATCAGACATCTAGGTTGTATTTCTCCCTTCTATTGAATAAAGTTCTTTGAGTTTTCTTCCATACAACTGTGCAATTGTGAATGTTACTATTTGTAAATGCCATTGTATGTTCATTGTATTTCTGATTCTGCAATGCTTATGATATAATATATCAAGATGCTTTGACAATGTTTTGTTATTATGTTTCTACAGGTATTCTCTAAGGAGGATAAGTAGGAGAGGAGTTGCAAGCTCTGTCATGGAATAGAGAGATCAAGCAAGGAGTTAAGCAGAAGATCTAGGTTGGTTCCTTTGCCTCTCTCTTATCTATCATAAATAGAAGAAATCCCAAATTGGTTTGATTGTTTGTTTCTAGGATAGCTGCGAATCCTAGAGGGCTAGTAGATCGAAAAGACACTAGTTTTCCCAGAAACACTTCTATACTTCCTGCAACTTCCTCTCCATCTCTTCCAATCTTTTCTAATCTCTCCTCTTCTACGCTCCTCTCCGATTGTGATGTCACCTCTTTGATTCTATCTCCAAACTACTCTCTCAACAAGTGGATCTTCCTTGAACTTGTAGATTTTCTTCGCCTCTACACTTTCAACGATATTCCTCTTGCCTTTGTCTTGCACAAGTTTTCTTCTTACTATTATTGTTGTTGTTGGTCCCTATAGTGTTGCTACCTTGAGTGTTGCTAGCCACTTTACTTCCATACCGACTGGTTCATTAAGCCTAGAGGAGTTATAACAATATTTCCAAGGGTCTTCCTCTGGTCAATGACACTCTGCATGGATCCAAGGATAGTACACTCTCAAATAGTGGTCCCTACATAAGCCATGTAGATCGTATGGATTGAAACTCTTGGTTTCAAAATGGAACTTCTTAAAGTCCTCGACCTGGAGATCTACAACTGAAATAAAACATACAAATACAAGTAAAGAGGAGCTTGGCTACTTCGATTGGGCCCTAACCTAAGATCTTCAGCCCTCTAAGGTAACTTGGTGCTAACTCAAAAAGGATTCCATCTTTATTTCCAAAATAATAGCAAGATTACATGAAACTGTCACAAAATAATAAGCTCGAAGTTGAGCAGAATTTGCATAAGAAAAAATTCAAAAAAAATCCAACCCTAGTGAGGCCCTAGGCCTCTCTACTTATACAAGTGAAGCTACCAACAACTTCCTTAAAATCAGGGAGGCTTGGCTCCGAAAACTTGAGATAATCATCAGTCCTCGTCCACTTTCTCGGCTTCCTTCTAGTGCATGATTCATCTGCCTGTACTTAGAGCTTAATAAAGGGGATTTCGAAGTGAGGAGTAATAAATGAGGGGGATTCCCTCCAATAAGTCCTCTCTTTTGTCCAGTTTGAGCTATTTCTACCATTTGTCCACTAGATCCTTGACTTTGACCTCAAAAATTATCAACAATCTGCATTAAATACACATTAGACCACATGGCACAATAACTAACTCAAATCACTCTATAAGCATAAATATAATCAGGAAATCATGTAATAATCCAAGAGAATGATTGATTTTAATAGGTTAGGTGGTAAAATGAGCCCATATAATTACCCATTTATGAGGCTCATTAGAATGTATTCCTCATTGATGGGTATTTTTTATCTTCCTTCTCTTATTTCTCATGTTAATGTTATCTCATCTTCCAAGGTCACTCCTCGAAGAGTTTCTCTCAAAACCCATTATTTTTCTGATCCCTGGCCCTTACCCTCCTCTACCGCCACATTAGAGGAAGGGAAAGAAGGTGGAATGGCATACTCTATATCTGCAGCAAAAATTGAGTATGAATCTATAGTTACTTCTGTAGATTCCAATCCCATCCCTCTCTCATCAGAAGATGTGGAAGGAGACGTGGATCTGGTTTTGACTCTCGACTCTACTTCCAATATGGACTTCCTTGATATAGTCTTACCATCTGAAGAGGTCATACTAGAAGCAACTACTGGTGTAGAAATACCATGGGATGACTTGCATCACTGATCATATTTTCTACCCAAATTACATCAACTTGAGTCAAGTTTGTCTAGTCCTTCTTCAACTAGAAGTGTTAACAAAATCTTAAATCCTTTGGCCCCAACACAAATTTTTGTGTAAGGTAATATGTCCACTATTATGGAGTCTATTTGGGTGAACATCTCTAGGAATCCCAATATTATTGAAAATGTCTTCATCGAAGCTGCATGTTCCCCTGAAGAAATCAAGATTTACACTAACCTTTTCAATGAGTTTCGAAATGTGTTCTCCTAGTCTTATGAGGAAATTCCTAGAATTGATCCATTGATAGTTCAACATGAGATCAAGATTTATGAAAATGATAAGCGTTTATGACATAAGATTCAACCATAAAACCGTAGGAAAGAATCAACTATTAAATTTGAGGCTGAAAATATGCCAAAGGTGGGTTTCATAGACCTTGTTAGTTAACTAAATGGATTTCTAATCCTATCCATGTTGATAAAAAGCAAGGAATGACCCATGTATGCATTGACTTTGGGGATTTGAATAAGGCTTGTGCTAAAGATAATTTCCCCACTTTGTTTATTGATCAAATCATTGATGAGTGTGCTAGAAATGAGGTATTTTTCTTCATGGACGATTTTTTAGGGTATTATCAAATAACTGTCCATCCAGAAGATCAACAAAAGACAACATTCATTTGCCCTCGGGGTACATTTGCATAGAAAAATATGCCTTTTGGCCTTAAAAATGTTGGATCCACATTTCAGCGGGCCATGTCTTATTCTTTCCACAACATCAAGCACATTATAGAAGCATATTTGGATGATCTCACTGCTCATTCTTGAAATAGAATTGATCATCCACATCACCTTTGCTTGGTTTTTGAATGATGTCGTTACTATAAAATTAGGTTGAATCCTAATAAATGCATTTTCGTTGTCACATATAGTTAGTTATTGGGGTTCATAGTATCTAATGAATGCATTCATGTTGATCCCTTTAAGGTTGAGGAAATACTTTGGTTGCCTCCCTCATCAACAGTTCGTTAGCTTTAGTGTCTCCAAGGTAAAGACAATTTTTTAAGGAGATTTCTTGTAAATTACACCGAGATCACAAAAGGATTTATGAGATTACTGAAGAAAGGATTTCCATTTGTTTGGGATGATTTTTCTCAGTGCTTCTCTGATGCTTTGAGAAAGGAATTGACCTTTGCTCCTCTATTGAGTCCACCTGATTATAACAGGGATTTGCTTTTATATCTCATTGCGGTAGAATCAACCATTGGGATGATTCTTGTTTAGGAGGACCATGCTCTTATATAGCATGTCATTTACTATCTGAGTCGAGGCTTAGTTGGTCCTAAACTTCGATATTCTCATATAGAGAAATTATCTTTGGTAGCAGTCCACGCTATCCAACAACTTTGTCATTATATTCTACTTAGAATTTTTTTTGTCTTAGCTGATGTGAACCCATTTAAGTTTTTCCATAGTAGGCGAGTTATTGGGGAATAATATAAAAAATGGATTGTGATCCTATAGGAATTTGATCTTGAGTTCATGTCTACCAAGTCTAAAAAATATTTAGTATTCGCAGAATTGATCTTAAAGCTGCCTTGTGAAGAAAATGTTATTTATGAAGAGTCATTTCCTAATGGACATCTCCTCCTCATTTATTCACAATATCCTTGGTATGGAGACATCATAGTATATCTCTAGACTTCGAATTTTTCTCAAGCTTTTTTGAAGGATGAATGTAGAAAATACATCACCTTGCCAAAAATTCTGTTATTATCGATGATACTTTGTATCATCATTGGGTTGACTCAATCCTTAGAAATTGTTTAACCTCAGAAGAAGTTGAGTCCATTTTAAATGAATGCCACAAAGGAGCTTGTGGAGGTGGTCTGTCTCGGCTTGCTACGACCCAAAAAATATTGTGTTCAACCTATTTTTGGCCCTTGATTTTTAAACATTGTATGTAAGCAGTAAAACAATGCCGTCCTTATCAAATATATACTAAGAAAATCTTTGCTCATCCAGCTCGACTTTTCACTGTCATCACCATTGGTCCATTCACAAAGGGGGTATTGATTTTATGAAATTGTAACCTAGCTTCGGTGAAAGGTCACAAGTACATTATCGTGACAGTGGACTACTTTATAAAGTGGGCCAAATTTATGCCTATATTTCCAGTGATGGTGAGACAATAGCTCTTTTCCTTTTCAACAAATTCATTTCTCGTTTCGGTATTCCAAAGGAGATTGTCACTGACTGTTGTCACCTTCTAAAAATAGAGTTCCAGTTGTAAAAACAGGACAAAAGAAACAAGATTTTTTAAGCCATATTCCAAGACATAGAAGCTCTCAAAGAAAAAATTGGACCCCCTCCACTAGATAGTTCTTGGAATAAGCTTTCCAACAGTACATGGAAGTCCAAAAATAGACTTCTGGATGAAAATTTAGAGCATATTTAAGCTATCATTTGAAATCCAGAAAACAAAGAGAAAAAGACCAAGGGTAAGGCTTATCGCAAATTGCAATCAGAGTTTCTAGCAACATCAGGGGAGGGTAGTGAGATCAGTGATTTGTGATCGCTGATATCACAAATCACAGATTGGAGGTCCTGGCAGTTAAGAGATATTGGCACAGCATATCACAAATCGGTGAATCAAAGCACCGAAAGAGTGACAACATGAAAAAACTTTGATATCAAAATGTTGCAATATGATTGTGTAAATCGTTGTGGAAGGGTCAGTTGTGATTAGCAAAGAAATTCAACAAAATACCAAGGGAAGGTGGCCTCTTTCTCTCTCCTCCTATGGGGCCACGTGCCAGAACACTATTGGATCCAATAAAGACATGTGAAGTATGATGTCAGCATGACGTGGTAGTACAGAGGACACATGGCTTGTAGATTTGGCATTTTTAAGGATCATAATAGGAAAGAAAGGGTGACATGTGTCACCACTCATAAGGTGACATGTGGCAAAATATGACGTCATCTCACAAATCGAAAATTGGTGGTCCAGGCTCATCGCCAATTGCAATCAGAGTGTCGATAGAGTGACAACACTAAAAAACTGCGATAACACAATGTTGCAATATGACAGTGTAAATCACTAGGTAAGGGACGGTTGTGATTAACAAAGAAATTTAGAGAAAAATCAAGGGCAAGTAGGCTCTTTCTCTTTCCTCTAGTGGGGCCACATGGCAGAACAATATTGGATCCGATAAAGACATGTGAAGTATGAGATCATCATGATGTGGAAGTATATTGGAGGACACATAGCTTGTAGATTTGGCATTTTAAGGTGTCATAAGGGGCCAAAACAGGGTGACATGTGGAAAAATATAATGTCATCTAGCAAATGAACGATCAACGGTCCTAACTCATCGCAATCCCAAAAGTTAGGAGGGTGAAACCAGAGGCATGGACTAGGAAAGTCACGGTTTCTAATCTTCGATATTTCGCTAAGCACCAAGTCACTACCCCCGGTCGTATGAGAAGGAATGAAAAAAACGGCTAAACCATAAGGGGCCTAAAGGGGAAATGAACTCGCCCTTTTTGTGATATTTTTAAGTGTAACGGGTTAATAACCAAAACAACCGATTCAGTGATAAGAAAGTATTACAAGGCATCTCAGGGCTCTGATAGTGTTTTACAGGGAGTCTGAAAGGGAGGGTGAGTGTGAATCTATCTTCTAAATCTATTAGGGCCATTAGGGGTGACTGCTCCTGCCTCATGAAAGAGAAGAAGTGAAACTGTTAAGACCGAAAGTGACAGGGAACTGATCAAGATTGCATGATTCGTGATTTAGCATAAACACGTTTGGACCAAAGGCCAGAAAAGAAGAGTGGAGTGGAGACATTTACATGACCATAATTTTAGTTCAATTGTGAATTATGTTTTGTTATTTTTTATTGATATTGTTATGTTTTTTATTCCCAACAAAAGGTACCTTTATATTGTAATAATTGAAGGTGACCGCCCGAGCACACTGAGATAGCTAGTTAGTAGGCAGCTAGAAGTTCAACCTACGATATTTTGTAATTTTCCTGTTCTCCCTCTCCTTATAAAAGGGAGGAAGAAACACTTGGAAAAGGTTCTGAATTCTAAATAAAAGCTATATATTGTTTCTGAAATTGTATGACTTCCGGATTTGTACCTTTCAAGATATAAATGAAATATTGGTGATTCCAACCTTAGAGTACTATAGTATGTTACCTGTCTTTTAAATTCCATTATGTTCACATTTCCTCTCTGATTTCAAGTGATTGTAGCTGCCAGAAATATTTCAAATGTTCTTATAGATTCATTTGTATTGATTTGTTAATGCACATGCATGTATGTATCTTTGAGATTATATCTGTAAAAGTGCACTCCATCAATCACAACATCAAATCCTCTTTCATCTATTATGTCTATTTTTAACTCAGACAAGTGTATAATTCTTGATGTTTCAATCTCTATGTGATGATTTATTCTATATCCTTCTCTTCTTTCATTACTCTACAAAAGCTGATTAAACTATAGGTCCTCGAATTACTCGGCCTCCACTAGTTTATACCTATATTCCTGTGAGTTGTATATGTGAGAGGATACCAAAAATATGTGGCTTATGTCCATGGATGAAGGAACCAAACCATGTTTTTTATTGTATATTTGTGTTTACATATGTGTATAAAATGTATATGACGTCTCCGATTTCCTGAAGATCATATAAGACACGTAAAATCTAGATGTTACCAGGCACTAGTCCTGTAAGAAATTTGGGGCTCACCCTCAAAGCAACAACATCTTTTCGCACCACTTTCGGGGAACGTATTGAAGGATTTTCCCCCTGGGATATGACAAGTTAAGAACTTTTTGTGTAGATGAGAAAACAAGTTCTGATTGCTTCTTCATCACCTTGACAACTCCAAAAATATCATTATCATTTATCATCCTGACTTTTAGAAAGCCTAACACTCACTCAGATACCTCTTAGTAGAAAACCCCTTCTGTATCTGACCCAAAGAAATTAATTTTCACGAGATTTTGGAAGGAGAAAAATCCTACTACCTATGCTACTGTCTCATCGTTCTTTGAAGTTTCCTCCTCCAACTCCCAACGCGCTGCCATCTACTGCTTAGATTTTACTCCTAAGGTCCTTACATACCTTGTAGAAGATTAGCTAGAGAATTATGCCCCCAAATCAGAGACCGGAGAGAACAAAATATCAATTACGACTCCTTTCATTTCATTTCCTCCTACTCCTAAGATTTTAAAAGGGAAATCTATCCTGAATAACAAAAATATCCACTATACACTCAACCACACTACTCTCAGCCTAGTTACTCCAACCATTGTGGTTTTGGCCCAAGTTCCTCCTGTAAATTTTAATCCTCCCACATTAATCCATATGGTTGTTCTAGGCTTCTTACTGAATAAATACACCCTTCTTAATTTACCTCAACCCGTAAGTACTATGACTTAGGACTACCTAAATATTTTTCCTAGGTTTAATGGGGAAGACAAAAACATTGCACAGAGACACATTGAAACATTTTGTGCTTTTTCTGAGAATGTAAATGTAGAAAAACTAGATGTGGTCCTAAGACTCTTTTTGCAATGCCTTGATGGAGAAGGTAGAGATTGGTTTAAAGCCCCACCCAATGCATCCATCACAACTTGGGAAGAACCCCAAAAACTATTTCACACAAAAGTGGGGTTAACAAAGAGATCATGAGTACATCTTCACAGAGTTCAATATTATAAGGTGGAAGCCAGAACAGGATATTTCATAATTCATAAAAAGATTAAATAAGAAATATAATAAATTGCATGTTGATATAAATCCTCCTTAGTCTGCAGCTTGTGTAGTATTTGTGGGAGCCCTTGAGTCCAAATTTGGTGTTACCTTGAGAGAGAGGAAGCCTCGTACTTTAGATCAACTCCAAGTTGATTCTCTTGAGGTGGAAGAAAATTTCACCTAGGCAGGGAAGTCAAGAGGAAATAATGAATCTCATGAGAAGAAAAGGGGGAAAGAAGAAGCATCCTCCTCTGGTTAAGGTTAAGAATTACCATATCTGAAATGGGAAAAAATGGATCAGGTTATTAAGAGTTTATCACAAAAGGTAGTGAAGCTTGAGCTTGAGAACAAGAGTCTCCCTAAATAGAATTCTCAAGGTAACAACGGAGGTTACAACCCATAGTACCAAAGGCCACCATTACAGATACTTCAAAGGGAAAGAAAGATCAACTCGATCAGATCCCTCCTCCTCTATATTTAGAAGACGATCTAGGTGAACAAACACTAGATACACATGAGACACTGGGAAGCTTGTATTGCCCCTTCTATGAAGAAGAACAGGAAAACATGGCCCACCATGATATGTGCCCTGATAGAGAAGCAATAGTAAATGAGGAGGACATAGGTGATTATTGTAAACAATTTTTGGATTTCATGAAAGCACACATACATTGAAAGTATGATCTTAGATCTTCCAAAAAGAGGTCGAGGGAACCTAAACAACAAGAGGACATTTCTCCCCAAAATATTTCTGCAGTGTTAAATAAATGAGAATGGAAGTTGGACCCCAACTCACCTAAAGTAAAATCCTCCTTAAATAAAGAATTCAATAGCTATGAGGAACATACAAAAGAGAAGGCGCTTGTTCTGATAAAAAACTACTAGCAATAAATAAATATAGGTAGTGTTGGGAGGTGTAGAAAAGGTCCAGTATACATTCAATCTTCATAAGGAACTCGAGAAGGTAAAGATCCCTATTCCCCTAGCTAAACTTCTAAAACAACCGACTTATAAAGCTCAAGTCTCCAAGTTCATGCTCCCATCCTCCGCAATAACGACCCATGACTTTTTATACCTTTAAGAAGAGAGACCAATGGTTTTCTTTGGGCCTCATGTCAAAGAACTTGATCCTTCCACTGCACCCTTCTATGTGACCTTGGTAATTCATGACCTCTTATTTCACAACTATATGTTGGAATCTGGAGCCTCGTATAACCTCATGCCCTTCACTGTGATGGATCAACTTGGCTTGCAAATCACCAGACCCTACAAGGACCTATACTCCTTTGACTCTAAGAGGGTAAAATACTTGGGAATGATAAAAGAGCTAGCGGTAAACCTGGCTCAGATCCCTCTCAAGAGCATAGTGATGGACATAGTAGTGGTAGATATTTCCCCTAGATTCGGCATGATCCTATCTAGGTCTTGGGGTTCTAAGGTGGGGGGCTCTATCAAATTAGATCTAACTTATGCCACTATTCCCACTTTTGGAGGGAAAGAAAGGAGGTTGTAGAGAGAGTCTAGATTTGTAAAAACTTTGACCCCAACTAAAGGTTCTAGGAATTCTCCTATATATGGAAAAGAAAGTGACCTCTCATGCCTATTCCTAGAAGAAGATGACACCATCCTAGAAGAAACACAAGTACATCTAATGATGCAGTTAGATAACCAACACACAAATAAAAACAAAGTATGCAAATTATACTTTGATGGAGAGAATTCAAAAGAGGGAAGTGAAGCAGGAGCATTGTTAGTAAGTCCTGAAGGTGGCTTGATACCCCTCTCATTCAAGCTGGATTTTGAGGCAACCAACAATGTGGAAGAGTATGAAACATTTCTCCTTGTGCTACAAAAAATAAGGAATATGAATATTGAATGCTTAATCATGCATGGGGACTCCAAGCTTATTGTAAAGCAAATACAAATTAGTGCCAGGCTAAACACCTCAGATTGAGGACTTACCGAAATGAAGTATGGTATTTAATTGATAACTTATTCATGGCATTTAATATCCAATTTCTGCCCAGAAAAGAAAACAAAATGGATGATTCCCTTGCTGTAGCAGCAAGCAATTTCAAATCTCCTCAAAATCCACTTCTCAGGTACTAGTTGGAGGTCATACATAGACCCTCTATACCTGATAATGTCAAGCACAAGCAGGTATTCGAGGATGATGAGGAAATCAAATGGTTTATAGAAGTGGCTAGGGTGTTCACTAGCTTGAATATTGATTAGGAAGAGGAAAAAGAGGCAGATCAAGAACCAACTTCATGGGAGAACATAGTGGCTAGACTGAAAATTCTACGATTAGAGGGGAATACTATTCCTCATGGGCTAGTTCCACTAAAAATATTATTTGACTAGAATGACGTAGCCTCCAAAAAAATGGCTTTGGAGATGGATGAACAAGTATAAGATTGTGATATCATCTCATAGGATGAACCCCATATGGTTAGGCCATCACAAGGAATCCCCTCATAGTACAAACAAAGGTATTTAAATCTCTTCAAAATATATAAGGATGTTTTGCGTTGGTCTTATGAGGATTTAAAATCATTTGATACTACATCATACATCATAAGATAACTTCAAAGAGTGGAATAAAACCATGCAAGTAGAATCTCAGGAATATTAATCCACTCTTACTCCCCTCTATTCAAAAAGAAGTGAGGAAACTTCTACAAGCTAAATCACAGTGCCTTTAAGGTACTCAGAATGGGTGGCCAACCTAGTCCGAGTTCGAAAAAATAAGGTTGTGTAGATTTTTGTAACCTTAATAGCGCATCTTTGAAAGACAATTACCCATGGTCCAAGATGGATTATATATTACAAAAGGTGGCGAGATCAATTATAATTTCCATGATGGATGGGTTCTCTGGTTACAACCAAGTGGTAGTCCACCCTGATGATCAGAAGAAGATTACTTTCAGCACCCCTTGGGGAACTTTCATGTATGATCGCATGCCTTTCAATATTATGAATGCAGGGGACACATTTCAGAGAGATATGGATATAGATTTTGTAGGGGAGAAAGTCAAGTTTTTAGTAGTATATTTGGAAGATTTCATAGTCTTCTCTAAGATTGATGAATAACACATCCTCGACTTGAGCTCACCTTCCGGAAATGCGGAGGTATGGACTATCTTTGAATATCAAGAAATCTCATTTTTCCCTAAGTGAGGGGAAGCTACTAGGAAACATAGTAGTGCAAGAGGGAGTGAAAATTGATCCTAAATGAGTCGAAGCTATCAGTCACATTCCTCTACCTAGAAATAAGAAAGAGGTCCAAGTCTTTTTGGGGAGAATAAATATCTTGAGAAGGTTCATACCCAACTACGCTAAAATAGTGAAGGGTATTAAAGATATGCCTACAAAGGAAAATGAAGTCGAATGGAGCCCTACCTCTTGAGATTCTTTTACTATAATTAAAGAAGCTTTTGTTGAAGCATTGGTACTAGTCAACCCTAAGTACTCAACACCTTTCTATATCTTTTCTTTTACTTCTCCACATATTATTGATGTAGTTTTGCTGCAAATAATAAAGATGGTTATCAGCAACCCATTGCCTTCTTCAACAAAATCCTGAGGGATGCTGAGATGAAATATAAGATCTTAGAAAAACAATAATATGCACTAGTTAAAGCCTTGAAGGCATTTCGAATGTATGCACTACACTAAAAAATCACAGAATTTGTCTCAATGATAGCGGTCAAGGACATCCTTGTGCAAGGAGACAGTGATGGAAAAAGGGGTAGGTGGATAGAAAAGATACACGAATATGAGTTAGACATATGTACCACTAAGATCATAAAAGGCCATGGGTTGGCTAATATTTTATCAAAATCTAACTACCAAGCTTTGGGATTAAACCTGATAACAAAGGAAAACATAACAAAAGTTCAATAGAATGGGATTAAAATAGAAGAGAAAAAGATCTATGCTAAATATGAGGGATCACCCTGTGTTGACAGTGCTAGACCCACCAACATGTCATGGGATCTCCCCAGTAAGAAGTCCCAATTAGACCTCAGCCCATTTGGTGTAAAAGTCCCAGCAGTGGGTTGTACGATATCACCTTGACCACGGTTTCGCACAAAGGAAAGTAAGATGTCCCTATTGGTAGAAAGTGTGTGACAGCTAGGACAAGTCAAGGAAGGTGCATGAATGGTTCTAACACACGAAAAGTGGGATGAGTGCGCCCCTTGGAAACCTGTGATAGCACGCAGCTTGGAAGGGAACACATGAGTGAAGATGCATCACAAACTGGAAAGAAAGTTAGCTAACAATCCAAAGTGATAGTTAAACCAACAACACATTTCATTGAGATTCATACATACTTATATAGAATAGTCCATGCATACATGCGTACACAAACAATTACATATATCATTTAGAGTAAACAAGACAACTGGAATACACTACAACATATGCATGAAAGGTGTTGGATATATTATATTAAGAAGTGTAATTTACAGTCATACAATACATCCATGTCCAACCACTATTTCCGATAGCGAAATGTTACAATCACAACCACCTGCTCCTCCAAAGAGATATACTAACTCTGCACAATGGAGAAGCCAAGGCTCATTACAATACTGTCCAAGATTTCTCTAAGATACTCCTATTGGAAGCTTGGCTGGCGAAAAGCCTATACAATGAGTTATGAGGGACTATTTATAGCAAAGGGTGGGGTGACCCTTCACATTCCCCTTTGTGATCGTTCACCTATCCTCATGACTCTTTAACTACTCTCTGATTTTTATATTCAACTATCGACACTTGAACTTCCACTTGACAAGATGTTACATTACAATGCACATGTACCCATGTGAGACAAAATGGATTGAGAAACCCATGCAAGACATCACTGACACTCAGACCATTGTGGTGAGACCAACTCTTTGACATCCTTGTGATGGTCGATGGTGACGAACTGATGCCAAGCTTGGTCACCCATGGTGGTGTCTGTGTGCTTAATGGTGACATACTGCTAAAAGCTAACTCTTACCTCTATTGCATCGGAGTATACTCATATGGCCTCTCTATCTAAATTATATGATAATATGCACATCACTTTCTTGAGTGCAACTGGACCAACAACATACTAATGCATAGTGTCTGTGTTGATCTCCAAGTGTGTGTTGGTGATCATGCACATCAACTTGTCAAACTACATGTTTAGCTCTAGTCGGACTTACTTCTTGTATTCACCTTGGTGAGTGTGCAAAATGGGTGGATTGCATGTGTGCGAAAAATTAAATGCATGCTAGTGAATTCCCTTGCATGCAATCAATAGCACTACTCACCTTGTTTTCTTCGTGCCAGCTGCTAGGATGAATCTATAACTTATGTGGGTGTAGTTTCATCAATTTGTGCATATTATGCCCCCTACTATCCCTGTTGCTGATGTAAATCATTCTCTCATCTATGTAGCTCCTGTTATTCCTTGAGTTGTTGCTTCAGCACATGCAAATCCTTCTCTATTTCTCTCTCTGGCTTCACGCCATCTTCATGTCGCACTACCACCTCATATCCTCAATATCCAAAGCTGCTTTGGTCATGAGTGGATGTGGTTTGATCTTTTAGCTTTGCTCTACCTTTATTCTCTCAACAACCTTCCTCTTTCATTCATCATGTGCGGGTGCGCTACCTTCTGCTACTGCTAATGGTGCTTCTTGTTATGATTGTCTCTAAAGATTGCACAATTTTCACTGAGAGGGTGGGAGATTGACCACCAAAACTGTGCAGGACACAATATGGGCTGTCGGTAGGCTAACTAACTCTTGGAAATGTGCAATGCATAGTCCATCCTGGCCCGCTAAGGACTGAAACTGTGAAATGTGCAGTTTCAGTTAGCACTGACATGCAAGCAGCAAACTACATTGCATAGTTTTTGGGCAAGTGGGACACTACCTCCAAGAATTTCACAATGCAATATTGGAGATCAGTTCTAGGCCAAACTTGTGCAATTTCTGGAGGGAAGGCGGACCCTTTGCTTTTGTAAATACACAATTCTAGCCAGGTATGGCATGGTCCGGGCCAACATAGCCTAGGCCAGTCGACAAGGGACTGAAAACAACATAAGTCTGTATGCATGGTGAGATGAGTAAAAACAAGAGTGAATGATCATACATATAAACAACAAGTGTAGGATTTAGAAAATGGGAAAGCATGCATATGTGTGAAGCAATTCACCGTAATGGTGATCGTTCATGAAAGAACAGTGTCACACATGTGATAGAAGTGAGATGTGAACGGAAAATGAAACAGTACTTCTACAAGCTAGCATACATCAAAATGGCAACAAGCGCTCACTGAAATCAAGCAAACAACACTCACACAAAGCGAAACACAAAAAGTGATAGAAACACAGTGCAAGACATGAAAAGTGAGCTTATGCCAAAACAGCTGCGCTAAATGTGTTGACGCCTCCTTGTTATAATGTGGGATGTTAGATCCACAAGGTCGATGTGAGAAATGAGATCTACAATGTCTAGTTGATTATTTTTTATCAAATTGAGGTTGGGTCGCACATGCCACAAATATAGGAAAAGCAACACTTGGCGAGAGGTTTCTAAAATGATCCTTGCATGTAACATCCAGCTGCTAAAGATAGATCCCTAAATCAAGGGATGCATTTTCATGCTTCCTTGGGAGAAGCATTCCATGAATACAAATCAGTTTTTCTCAGTCTTGGAGGGAACCGATTAACCTAAATACAGATGCATCTATCTGCAAACCTCGGATGAAAATCTGCGTAATTCATGGGTTGAGGAGAGATCGTTGTCCCAGAGGGATTGCCCAATTTCTGTGAGGAACATGTGACTATCTTCCAGGATTACGCAATTTCTGGGTTGAGCAACTTTCCTGGGTCAAACCTCGCAATTTTTTCAAGGAAGCTTGTCTGGTTGCATCTCACAATTTCCGAGCTTAGCAACTGCCCTGGGTCAGACCTCCCAATTTCCTGAAAGGAAGCTTGTCTTACTATATCTCACAATTTCTAAGCCCAATTGGCTCCCTAGCTATATTTGCGTAATTTCTTCTAGCTATTGAGTTAGTTGTTCTAGAGGGATTTTGTAATTTCTGGGCTGAGCAGCTGTCCTAGGTCGAATTGCGCAATTTTTTAGAGGAAGGCCATCAGGAAGATTTGCGCAATTCTGGAGCCTATTTGAGTTTGTGCAATTTCTGGAGGGAAGGCTAGTTCCCCTTTGGAATTGGGTGATTCCCAGAGGGAGCTACTGAAACAACAACTGACACTAAGTCCAGAAAGAAGCCTGTGAAGGGGGTGGAACAAAATTGCATGCACAGGCTGACATGATTCTATGAAATAGCTGAATTTGATGTGCTTGACAGTGCAAGACATGCTGCTGAGGATGGTCAGTAGGGAGGCTTCAAAATGAAGTTAAGAAAACATTTTAGAGGGTGGTTGTAGCTACTACAACACTTGGTGACACACTAGTAGAACTCCACCTCTCTGAGTGGACCGTGTTCATGAAAAGCAAGTCTAACACCTCTGGAAGTATTGTTTAGTTCTTTATTCATCTTGTTTTCCATAGTTGCTCGATTGTAAGATGTGGAATCTTCCAAGCCCTTGGTCGGTTGAAACACATTCCAAGCCAAGCCAACACATTTGTTTCGATTGGGTACAAGGGGTATATGGGTGCATAAGTAGTATAGTCGTTAGAGTTTTAGTTTCATTTCTTGTGTTTCTCCGCTGCCAGCAGGCCTAGCAAGTACCCCGACGGAGTCACGCAGGAATACAAGCATCACTCTACTACTTGTGAGCCTGGTCATTACCCCAGCAGAGTTACTTGTATCACCTCTTTGCACAGGAAGCCTTTCTCTTCTTTCGCCTTATTCATTTTCATTTTTTTCAAAATTTTTCACTTTTCATTTTTTTCATTTTTCATTTTCATAATTGTGCATTGCACGTATTCATTTTAGAGGTAGAAGAGGGATCCTGACATATTGAGAGAATAAGAGGTTGTTCCAACAGAGAAATAGTTTATATATACCTTTGACGTTCTTGTTAATATTTCCCCCTCACCTCACTCTACTTGACTGAGCTACCAAGGGTTAACCCAAAAACAACTGACAAGAGTAGGTGATACTAGGTAGCGCACAAGCGTTGTGTTTTCACCAAGGTTCACTTCAAACAGTACATATTTTCCATTGATGTATCATGGACTAAAGGAAGCAAGTTATTACATAAGAGAGCGGACAACAAATAACCAAATGTTGATAGTTGTACAAGTCCTCTTGTACTTTACCCAGCTTGTTTAAAGAGTCGCACATGGTCCATGCAAAACTAACCTATGGACATAAACAAGCAAACAAACCAAAATGAAAAGAAAGAAGTAGAATAAAATGCATATGCAAAGTGAGTAAGCAAACAAACAAGAAAGCAAGCAAACACACAAAGAAAGAATCAAACATGCATGCAAGAAAACAACTCAAAAAGCAAACACTACTCCTACTCCTAAGCTAACAATGCATGGATCGTCTCACGTGAAGTGATACTTACAATGAAGCCATCGGCACATTGATTGACCCATGTCTAGCAAGTGTGAAATATACAATAATGAAGATAGACACGCTCCAAGCTTACAACCATCCACAAAACAAAAAAGAGTGAAAGCAAATGAGATGCACTCTGTGGACTTGCCATGGTGATGTGCTACACTACATGCAGATGTTGAGTGTATGCATTCCCTTGACCATGACATGCAAGAAAATGTGAGAAAGGTAGACCACTTACGTTGCACAAGTGTACTTGCTGTGTAAGATTCCTCTAATGCATGAGTGATGAGATTGTGTAGTTCGAGCAGAGGAAGTGAAATATGAGTGTTGGATTGTTATTTAGTGCATACATATGAGTGATGAGGAACCTTGCATGTTTGAACAATTTCCTGATTAGAGGTGAAATCAACCTCAAGATAGTGAGGGCATGACATAACTGTTGGGCCTAAGAATTATCCTTAAAATACATTCACTTTCACTCCATTCACACATTTTCTCACCTCTATTCCACTTCCATGTCACCACATCAACTTCACTTTCATCATTAAATGGGTTACCATTGTGTTTTCTAAAATATTATTAATTCTTAGTATTTTTAAGAGAATTTGTGGTTAAAATTTAGAAAATAATATCCATATACTAACACCTAACAAATAGAATGAGTTTGTTGACATGTTTAGGTACAAAGGAGGCTTTTAAGGCACCCTTATGTGGCACTCTCTGTTCAAATTCGAATTTGAGGAGATCATGGACCTCATGGAAAAGATCATGGAGGATAGGGTTATGTGTCACCATTGGTTGAGAGATATGTGGATTTGAAGAGGGAATAGTGGATCCATGTTTATGAGTTTGTTATCATAACTTTTGTATAAATAGGAGTGTTATCTCCTTCATTTATAACTTTGGAATTTAGAATTGAGAAGTTAGAATTTAGAACCTTAGGATCTTATAAGTTGTAATGAGAAGTTAGAATTTGGAATCATTGTAATGGAGATTTTAGAACCTCTTATGATGTAGTACTTGTAATTGCAATTTGCAGTTGATGATAAATAAAATGGAGCTTCTTTGATCATCTACATTTGACTTCTCTTTTGATGTGCTTGTGAATCCTTGGAAGGGCCCCCATTGTTTAGCAAGTACGCTTTTGTTTTGTTAAGCTTCCATTTTATGTTTTTTTGTAAACTTCATTAGGTTCATATGTTTGAAATATTAACAAATGACCTTTCGTAAGAAAGTATTAATGTTTCTTTCAATGAATCTAATTTGTTTGATTTCATTAGTTTAAATAGTTTGTTGATTGAGATGATTAGAAATATTAATGAATGATCTCTTGTAAGGGAGCTTTAATATTTCTTACACTTGTCACAATGTCTTTAGATTTCATTTGGTTAAATGACTAAATAAGTGTCGGAGATCCCAATGAAAGACCTCCTGTAAGGGAACTTTGGCATTTCTTCACCTAGCTTAGTTTAGTTTGTCTCTAAGTCCATATACATTGGATGATCCTTGAAGTTTACTCACCCGGATTGATAGTAAATGAAACTCTAATTTGCATCCACATTTTAGACCCAACATTTTGGCGCCGTTGTAGGGGATCGAACCAGAGTCACCCGCGTGATAGGTGGGAATACTCACCACTATACTACAACATTCATAATTTTGATCATGATAGGCCGAAATTCATTGCAGAGCTCGATAGCATCTTGGAAAAATCCTCTGCATTTTTTTCGATTCTATTGTGAATCCATAAATCTTTATGGTAAAGTTTGAATCCCAAGTTTTCACTGCACATATGGAGTTAAATGTTGTCCATATCGGTTGCCGAACAATCAAGTTCCATGCAGTTTTGTGTTTGATCTATTTCTACTAGTTTTAAGCCCTGTTGAAAATCCTATGATGTATTTTTTGGTTGCCTTCCTCTATGGCCCCTAAGCGTAAAAATCCTTTCCTTAGATCCTATAGGATTCCTCGGTCTGTGATATTTTCCTTTAGTCTATTTATGGAGTTTGTTGCTCCTACCATGAGTTCCTCTCCTAGTTATCCTCTGGCAACCTCTTCTTACCTTGGTCAGGCTTCATATACAGAGGCCTCCTCATCTTAGCCTTCTCACTCCCTTGACCCTTCCTATATATCAGCCCTTAATCTGTCTGTTATTTCTTTGATTCCATCGCCTGCACTGTTGAACCGATTATTAATCCTTCTTTTTCATAATGTCAATATTTGCAAGAATTAAAAATGAAAGGAAACTTGCGCGAGATGGTGGTAATTATGGAGGTAGGCTTAATCCATTCTTTTTAGGTTTTGTTATAACATGATAGCAATGAATTCAATTATATAATATACTTCAAAAAAGGAAAATGATTGGAATTTGTTCCATGTCTTGTACAGTGAAGGAACAAAAGGGAGCAGGTTTAATTCTGTATTACTTGAATAGTGGGAAAAAATAAAAACGATTATATTTTAATTTTTTTATATACAAAATAAATTTTATTTTAAATTTTTTAGTTAAAAAAAACAATTAAAACATATAAAATAAATATAAATAAATAAATAAATCATCTGGCCCTCCTTCTAGTTCCAGAAATGTTGATGGTGTTGGACCCACCAACATCTCAAGGGATCTCCCCAATAAGAAGTCCCAATTAGAGCTTAGACCATTTGGTGTAGGATTCCCAACACTGGGTCGTATGGTATCGCCTTCACCGTAGTTTTGCACAAAGGAAAGTAAGAAGGCATAGATAATTTGTTTCTTATTAAATATTTCTAATTGCATGTTTCCTTATCTATGAATGCTACAAAAAATTCTTTTTGGATAGCATGACTAGGGTGGAAGAAATGTATGGTCTATATGGTAGTTAATATTTACTCACTTTATAACAACAAAAGTATACTACAAGCATAAAATCATGTCGTACAATAAATGATGTATGGAGATAGATAAGACATGAGGGAGAAAAGGAGCACATAGATACTGAAGATGGATGTGTGGGAGCACCCTCAAATTCTAGGGAAATTTAGGGGGGATAAGGGGCATCAGGGTCCCTAGCATAAGGGTCTGTCTCTAAAATTATAAATTATAAAATAAAAGATATAATCCCAATAAGGAAAATTCATCCCATGCAAATTCATAATTGTGCAATCCAATGGAAATGTTAAAATATTTTCCAATCTTGAAATCTTGAAAATTGTTGAGTTTCCTAAATTCTAAATGGGATATGGAATTCTACGTTCACGATAATTCTCCTTTATCTTACCCTTTCTAGCCTTTTGCATTAAAAATTCAATATGAAAATTAATTACCAAGGTCACAAACTTGTCAAAGCTCTATTATTTATCTTTGTTTTCTCTTCATATGTTGTTGGACAAAAAATATTGAGTGGGTGCCTAAACATTCCCTTTTGGGGAAGAAAGGTGTCCATATGTCCCCCTTTTTGGGGAGAAGGGAACCCATATGTCCCCATTTTTGGGAAACACATCCTCGAAACATTCCCCCCAAATGTCCCTTTTCCCATGGAGTGTGCCCCCCACCCTAGACCCCTAACCAATCAAGTGATATGAACTAATGACATTTAGAGAAATAAATAAACAAGAGACCTAGATAACGCAAGAGCCCATGTACCATAAGGGAAAACACATCGATATTAGTTTCTATTGTTGGAAGTTATATACTAGAGACATTCTGAAGAAGCACACATTATCTATTAACATACTTTTGAAAAAGAAAATATTGTTGGGATTCCTCTTACTACTGTACTTCCTAAATGTTGTAGGTCAATTTTGCAAAGTTTAAATTTCAAAGTTTTTCTCAAAGAAACACCAGTAAAGAAACAAAATTGCATAACATTTTTACTTCTTTCTTCTATGATACTCTTTTGTATGCTACCACCTTACGATTTTTCCTTTGTAACATGTGGTGCAATTTCTAGTTAACAAATTATGTGATCCTTTGGATAATATGTATTACAAAATTCGCTATACAATGTTTCTTTCCATTTGTTTTATGCTTAATGGGATCATATATTGGATGATGTGTGCATTTGATCCCTAACTTGAATGCTACCATCTTATGTTGCTTATTGTGGAATAGGCATTCAAATCTCTCATTAGGTTATCTTGGATCTATTTTCCACCAATAAAGATAATTTTAAAGTTTTCAAATGTTGTTTTATATGATTATTATTGTATCATATGTAGTTTTTCTTATAACAATATCTGGTTCTTGTAGAACCAATCAAGGCGCGATATCCAAATGTTATGTATTCATGCCTTTATCAAGTGAGTGCCCGTTGAACATAATATATGGCTTTTATGGGTAAGTAAATTTGGTTCTTATTTGATACAAATGCTCTATCTGGAAGATGAATCTTATTTGAAAGGGTCATTTTTATATTTTTATAAAAGGAAAATTCCTTATTTAGCTTGACTCCAATTATAGACCTCATTAAAAGCTTAAGAATTTGGAAAAGGTAGAAGATTCATTCCAGCAATTATTTGAATTGACATTTCAGCTAGCTTGCTTTGTTAATTTATGTTTGTAAATCTTGGGAGTTTTGAGACTAAAGACTCTTTATTTTGGAAGTTATGCAAGGAAAATACAACTAATTAGGCTTTATTGAATAACATGTATGTTTGATCTTGTAGTGTATTAATAGAAAAATGAGGAAATTTATTCACTAAAAAGGTAAGGGATTTTTTAACCTAAAAACAATTCAATAATGGAAACATTTCAACTTATTGTCTTAGATGTAGTAGAATGTTGTATCAATTTTAAGTATGGCTAGATCACTTTCCTTGATCCCATACATATAGGCCTTTTGAATAGCACTATCAATTTATGTATAACTATTTTTTCGGTTTTGAGGATAACACGTGCACAAGAAGAGAAATTTATATTCTATAGATTTTGCATTGCAAAAGAGCACAGATTGAAAGTACAAATTCTGTTTTAAAATTTGATGTTGATGACATGGATAGATCTTCAACAAAAATTTATGATCATAAATATATTAATCTAACCACTAGTAGAAAATGAGAAATTAGTGACTAGGTGGATAGAAAAGTTAGTCATCACAGCTTTTCCAAGTAAAATACTACCAAAAATGTACAATCTTTAGCGACCCAACTAAAAATGACTAACATAAACAACTAATTTAGTCTTGGGTTAAGTTATACAACTAGCTAATAAGTCATACAATTAAAAATGACTAACTTGAATGAATAATTTAATCTAGGAACAAAATTATGACTACCTAACAAGTAATACAATAATTTGAATTAGTCATTTTGGCTAGTCATTTTAATTTTGTACAAGAAGAAAAATTTCAATGAAAGTAAAGCCATTAGCAACCACGATGAGAAAAATATCCCGGCCCACAGGAAGAACTGACCACCATCAACATATAGCTCAATGTAACGTCAATAAAAGACTTAAGGTCGCTATCATCAACACAATACACATGCATATTTCCATCAACATAAGACACATACCCATTACCTCAATAGGATACACAACTCTATTGTCATCATTAGAAAACATGTGGACACCATCATCATCAAATTACACATGTGAATTACCATCATTGGAAGGTTGATAAGTTATGTAGGATAGATCTCCTTTGAAGTAGGTCTACGAGGTTGACTTATAGTGAAAAGCACATAGAACATGAGAGAAAACCTTTGAGCTTGGTCATAGAAAACACATAGCATGAATCCAAGTGATATTTAGAGGCATTGTGGCTCTTCTTCTCCCTTGAACTCAATGACTTCCTTGCTTTGATTCACAATCAAGAAACCTTGTAAAATCTAAACCCTACAAAGGTTTGAGGTAGGTTCCATTTAGTTGAGAGGGAGATGAGTACCTCTTGTCATATTCGTTATCAATCATGTAACTATTTGTATCACTCTCCATTATTAATCTTCATTATCAATCTTCATAATCTACATGTAATTATTTGTATCACCCTCCATTGTTAATCTATGTTATCAATCTTCATAATCTAGATGTAACTATTTGTATCACTTCCCAATCTGAATGTGAGAATGAGAACACTCATACATTTTCAACCTCAATCAATAATTTATTTACAAAATACTATAATCAACAATAAATTCACGAACTAATATATTATAAGCAAGAATTGAATATGAGTGAGGAGAAGAACATATCTTTTTTTTAATCTCCCAAAATAAAGTTAATATTATAGACACAAAATTTCTATTTTATATTAAAAAAAACTAAAAATTAAGAAAATAAAAACTCACCTCATCCATTATAGCATAATTAGAAAACACACACACACACATTTAACAGCTCACATTCAAAATTCTTGCCATTTTATTTGCAAACTTTGTGAAAAGAGTTTGTTGTTCCAAATAGAGGAATATGAGAAAGGTCCACAATAAAATTAGCCTTGAAATTAAGAGATATGTCAATTAATTAATTAATTAATGAAAATGGAGAAAAAAAAAAGGAAAATTGCATGATAACGTAGGGTTTGAATTGTTATGATAGGTTGACTTTAATTGTGGGTGGGTGGATTCGCACTAAGATTTATGGAGGGAGGGCAGGAAGAGGCTGAAGAGGAGGGAAAAGAGGGAGAAATATTTCAAGGTCGAAAAGGTGTGGCACATTCAATTGTACATCAATCATTGAATCTGGCCTATGAAGTGAGTAGATCAAATAACATTGTACTTCAATTGTTGAATTTGTAAGTAGAAAATGAACGTGAATCTTTTGTTTAGAGATCGAATATTGCCTTTTACTTTGATATTTGGTGGGTTGTCAATGTGGTTTTCAATATCCACAACAAGAAAGCTCTCAATGTGTTTGTTTGGTCAGTTTTGTCACTTCTTAAAGTAAGTAAACCACAATCATTAGTTATCAACCAGGGTAGGTCTTTTTATTTCAAAGGCATCTACACTGTCTATGCTGATACATGTAACATCCATCTAAAACAGATAAGATGTCATTGAACATGCTTGCATATATTAAAATACTCTTACAGAAAGAAAATACAAAACTGCAGGAATTAAACGGCACATTACAAAAATGAAAGACACTTAGCAAGGAAAGAATGTACACTTCATAAAAGCTTCAGAATAAAGATAGGTGCGCCATACACTATTAGCTAAAGGTATAACAAGAATTAAATAACATGGAATTGATTAACTTGTGTAACAGTATGTGATAAATCTGAAAGCATAAGTGTATCTATCCCACAATGAACATGTACAATGATAATAATAAATCCATAATTAACACATGAAAGAAATAAATATCATGTCAACACTAGGATCCATACTAAAGAGGAGGTTCGTTCCTCCCTATAAGGGTGTAGGAAGAAAACAAAAACTTAGTTAAGAATTTAACACAGAAATTACAGTAACATCACTAGATATACTTATATTAAAAATAGCTTAAGAGTACAAGATCAAAATGTCAGTATTGTCTATGTTTTGTTTTGTTAAACACACACATGGCAGAAATAGTATGAAAGATAAAACATGAGAGTACATTTTTTATTAACAAAACACATACATTTATAGCACATCATTTGACCGTTTGGTTCCACATCCCAAGGTCTCTTGGACTTCCTTAGTCTATTCCTCTTCCACACTAACCCATAGAGGATTAGTTGTCCAACATCCCCCCCTTAATCTGAAGGGTTTTGTATGAGTCCAAGAAGAGAGCTATAATACAAAATGTGAAAAAATGCATGGCAATAGTAAGCTGAATGTGCTCTCTAAAATGTTGGTATAAAGGGCAGTGGTTTAAGGATGAACACCAACACTGGAATTCTTAGTGCAGTTCTCGGAACTCTTCCAATTCTGGCATGAAGCTCAAGTATTTTGCTAGAGGAAGTGCTCCTATTGTTTTGAAGATGGAAGCCTTCAACCATGAAAGGGAGGTCTCACCCCGCATAAAAGGCAGAACTTCAACCTAAAAAGGGAAGTTTCAACCTGTGATGGTTTAAGGATGACCAACAACTTTGGAATGCTTAATGCAATTCCTGGAACTCTTCCAAGTCTGGCAAGAAGATGAAGTCTTCTGCTAGAGGAAGTGTCCCCAACTTTATTCTTGTAATTCTTCTGAAACTGGTAAGAAGCTGAAGTCTTCTGCTAGAGGAAGTGTCCCAGATTACAAACTGAAGGCATGCTCAGGGGCATCTTTGTCTCTGGCTACAACTCTGAAACTGGTGTGGTAGGTTGTGTCTCAGGCTCGCTTGATGTGACTTTGAAGCTTGTAGATGACCATCATTTTCCCCCTTGTCAGATACACGGTGAGATGATGGAGAAAACTCAACTGCAAGACTATTCAATACTCTAGAACAAGTTCTGATATGTGATTGAAATATATTCTTAGCTGTTGATGCCCATTGCCAAGAAGTGATCCATCCAAGATGAATCTTTTTTCTTGCAGGAGGTTTTTTTCTGAAGCATCTATTTGAAGAATGATTGGTTTTATGACAGTGCTTACATGGATGAAGATCAAAAAAGTGATCTCTCAGATGGCCAACTCGATCACAGTGTTGGCATTTCACAATATGTTGTTGTTGTAGTGGAAGAGCGGCAGAATCTAGAATAGCTGGAGGTGAACTGTCATGAATGAATCCAACACTCTAAAAATAAATGGGCTTGGAGCAGTCTGGAATATGAAAGGACACGTCCTTGTCATATCCAAGACTAGTTTTGTGCTTGATGTGGACAAGTTGTTCCCAAGGTCTAATGATGGGCTTAGGAAGTGTAAACTCAACTTCTGCAACTGCATGTAACTCTGCTACTTTATTGGGCATTGGATCTAAATGAACTTCAACAATATTGACTTCTTGCTAATGGGAGTTTATCTCAATGTTCTGAACAGAATGATGCTTATGATTTTGTAGCTCTACTTGTTGAAATTGAGATTCAAACTGTAAAAAATCATTCTTCTCTTATGCATTATGCAGGCAAGTCTGAATGTCATAGAGAGTGTCTTTACTGATTTACACTATGTTGTTAGTATTTGATACAATTAGAGTTCTCAACAACTCCAATAATCGATGAATTTTTGTCATTATTTAAATAATTCAAGTCAATAAATGACCACAAATGTAACTGTAAAGGAAGATAGCTAGCAATGCAATATTTTTCAAAATTAAATGTGCCTAATTATAGTAGGGAAATCCTTGAAGCTATACTACTTTTTGGATGCTAGTAACATTCAAAAAATTTAAATGTACATCCAAGCTCTCATGTGAATAAAATACACCATCCACATCACTCTCATCTACCTGGGTTCAGTTTTCTCTTCAATTTATTCAAATTTCAATGAGCATTTTATGTCTTTGAAGAGCCACAATCTTGTGCCAATCTAACTGTTGGATCTCTATCAAAGAAAATGAGGCTAACTCTAGTAGCCAAAGAACTCTCTCACATTTCCCATTGCATTTGAGACATTTTGTTCAATGCTCATATAACATTAGGAAATGCAACTATCTGTAGAGACCCATGATTTGTTGACTAGTGCAAATTGACCATCAACAATGATGTTATGCCCGCAAACACTTTACTCCACTGGCATCATAATGGTTGTAAATTGCCACAACAAAAGAAAGGCGTTTCAGATAGATGTCCTCCTCAACTTTTCAAATGACGATATTGGAGCCTCTATTCAGAACGAGGACGAGAATAGCTCTGATTCAATGGAGGCCTCAGCTGGTTCTACCGAAGCAAATTATTCTTCGATAACCCAAGTTATAGAGGAGCTTCCTGCTGTCAATCTCCACATTCCTATGGACACCCTTGTGGACCTGGAATGGCTATAGACCTTTGTGGTGGATTCTTTTATGCCGGTTGAGCACTGTGCATATGGAAACTGAGACCATAGTTTTCCAAACATAACACTAGAAGACAGTGATGATTTAGTGGTATAGTTATTGCAAACAGTGTTATACAATGGAAGCCACGTTGTATATGGAGACAACATTAAATGAATACTAGTATGGTGTTATGACCTGTCGTATGGCATTATGGCATTACAACATGCAACGTTAAAAGAGCCATGGGTGGAGGCAATGAATACCAATGAATACACTTAAAGCATGTATGGAGATAGAATGCATTGTATATGGAAAGTAGGATAGAGATAGCGTTGTATATGAGTCGACTGTGCAGAAATTAACCACAACGTTCTGACTCGAATATGAAAAATGGAAAGCCTAGAAGTGTTCTATGCTAGGTTTTCAAATAATAACTGCACACAAATGCTTTGTCCTCTAAATAAGTTAAAGTAGGTATCTCAAGGCCACGGTAAGGCAAAGTTGAATGATACCACCATCATGCCATTACATATGTCCATTGAAAGAAACTGAAACTCAAAGCATGTATCGACCTTCACTCAACACTCGACATTTAAAAACACAACATTATCGACCTTTTCAACTAGGACAATGCACAGTCATCAAAGAATTTCAATGAAATGAAAACTTCATTGACCATCCAAAACCTTCAATGTACAGTCAACAAATTACATACCAACATATGCAGGAAGCCAACACACAGTCTATGCTCACCTGGGAAGTCATTACACAACATCATCATCCTTCAGCATAGCATACTCTTCAATACACAATAGCACAGTCTAACCTTCACTTCATGACAAGCACTGAATATTCCTTGACTATGCCACTCTGATACTAATGCGAAGGTTGCAAGGAATCCGTCTACGGATTTAGATACAACTGTCGTCGACAGCGATGTAAGTTCAACCTCCACAAGTCCTGCACAACAGCACTCGGCATAGTTAATAGAGCTCCTGGTGATCATCCACACCCACTTCAATTACATCGATATGATTTATGGCGAAAATCGTTACTATATGACTGCAAGCTTTGTGGCAAGAAAGTAGCAGGATTTGTTAAAACTGACAAGGAATTCCAGAGGAAGGAGGAAACTTCTGGAACTATGGTTACATTTGTTTTTCTTGATGGATGGGTGAAACAAAATTCTTCGATGCCAAGGTATCAGGGGTGTATGGACGCAGAGCAAAGGGGCATTTAAAGAAAAGTGTAAGAGAAGCCTTCACAAGCGTTTAGACAACGAACAATGTTATATAACCGAACAATGAGGGATCCATTCATTCATGCACAGAGAATCACCATTGTTTAGAGTTAGGAATTTTTGCTGGCACAAGGCTGACGTGTCAGGCTGCAGAAATGCAAAACATGGGCAGAATAGGCAAAGTGCAGGTGCATTTCTTTTTTTTTCTATTTGGGACAGTGGATAGAGAACCTAACACAAATTTAGTTGAGAGAGGTCAGCCATACCATTTGCAGCATGCACACAATAATGACAGTTCTATCCGTAGGAATGCAGAACTGACATGCACAGAGAGGCCACAACTAGTGGCTCAAATTTGAGCAGGGAAAAAATTCACTTGTAGCTATGATACCATGTTAAACACACACATGGCAGAAATAGTGTGAAAGATAAAACATGATAGTACATTTTTTATTAACAAAACATATACATTTATAGTACATGTTTTGACCGTTGGGTTCCACATCCCAACGTCTCTTGGACTTCCTTGGTCTATTCCTCTTCCACACTAACCCATAGAGGATTATGTGTCCAACACGTTCTTCCCCCTTGACATGAGACTAAGGTCTTTTTATAAATTATTTACATAGTCCCAAAATTATGAAAATGAATCATTCATGATGTTGATTAAACTAATAGAAATAATAAAAAGATATAAATTGTTACAAGTTGTTTCAATAAAGATTTGTTGTGGTTACACCACTCTTGTTTAGACACAATTGTAACTGCTCGGATCTTCTTAACTTCCAGCATGGAATTACTTTATCTGGCCCTTGAGAGTTGTCATTGAAAATAACAGCTACAGCCTCAAAAATTCGTTGTGTAAGAAAAACTTCATCGTGTAACAACAACGTGAACCATGTACAACAAAAAATGACAAACCCAGGGTGTAACAACAACTCAAACTATGTAACAATAAGGAATAGGAATAGTGGTTCATCTATGGCTATCAGTAGCTACGGAAACACCTGAAAGAAAAACATTATGAATAACTCCTCTAAAGATACCCTAGTTAGTCGTCCCAAAGAAATCATTATTTCATTCAATACTTAGCAGCAAATAGCATAATAATAAGTCAGAGAAAAGATTTCTTCTTTATCAAATGGAGTGACATTGTACTAGGGAGATTGTAGGTTCAAATGAGGGAAAATGGCCAAAAATGAGGGAAATGATGCCTAAAATATCCTTTAATATTTCACCCAACAGTGTTCCCATACCCGTGATTAACCTCCACCCTATGCCTCGCTGTTGGTTCAGCCATCATGCTGGCTACCTGGCCAACCATAGTTGGGAGACCCCATAAACTGATCTCCAATTCTAGAGGTGTTGATCCCTATAATCCCCTCATCTCTCTACTAATTAATTTATTCAATTTTTAACATCCCTTGGTGCTAAATTGATATTTATAACAAAACAAATATGTTTAGTACAGGTTTCCATAACGCACACCATAGGGCACATAGCAACCATTATGAGCATATCGAAAGTTGATGTTTCCTTCACCCACATCATCAAGAGTGCAGAACTAGCATTTAGTATAGTCATGTCTTGGTTCCTCCTAGGACAACATTTTCCACTACCTGAATACCTACCTCTTTTACCCATTATAAGGGGTTGTTCTCTCATTATGACCACAGAGGTCAATTTCAACATTACATGTACTGTTACAAAAAATATTATTAATTCACAGTATTTTTCTTTGGCCTACATAATTCATTCTCATGTATTTAATATGACATTGTTTCACATTTCATCAATGGCATCTACTCAAGGATCCCACCATGGTCTGCACTGACCTATGTAAATGAACACATGTTTCTTCAATGGAATCTACTAGGAGATCCCATCATGGTCAACCTGACCTCTATAAATGTACAAAAACTCTTATCTTAGGGAAATGTGAAGGCATCAAAATATTTTAGGTATATTTTATTTTTGGCTTTCATTATATGCTATTTAGTGTCTCTCCAATTACTCCAGTTGCTAAATATCATTCCCAGGCTAGATATTCAACTGAATGTTTGATATATTAAGCAAAATATAGGCAATGAGACTTGACTATGGTTATCTTTTAGGTACTATTTCATTTGTATAGGTCCCAACCTATATAATCATGCTCTTGGATAGTCAAATCTTGTTTGGAAGCCACACATGCCCCATCTTCACCATCATATCATGACATCATGTGGGATGCTACGTTATTCATGTAGGTCTAATTTTGGCTGGTAGGTATCATATATTTCTACATTACCACTGACTATTATTTCTTACTGTGAGAAGGCCCATGGACCAGAAAGTTCAGATGCTTTTCCTAAATCTTGGTATTGGCAAAAGCCTACTACAAGCTATACTTATTATGATTTCAATGTTTCACCATCAAGGATTAGACTTGGAAGGCTGCTCTCTCCCTTGTCAAGGATGGGAGTTGGAAAATATTTCTCTTCTCTCTAGGTTAAGAGGTGGAAGGGTTGCCTCTCCACCAAGAATTGGGATTGGAAGGGATCCTTCACCATCAAGTGTTAGAAGGAGGGGTGGTCCTCTACAATCATCAAGAATTAGATTTGGAAGGAATCCTTCCCCATCAAGGATTATTGGAAGGCTGAATGACAAGAATGCAGAGAAGGATAATGGGTGGGAAAGGCCTTGGGGTGTGTTGAAGCCCCGAAAATCGGGTCTACAACAAGGGGGATACCCACCTGGTTCGAACCTTGGTTGGCAGCTCCTTTTCCATTTGGTATAGTGGGTTTGACTGGGGATATGGGACCAGTTTCCCAATTTATGTGTGTGTGTGAAGGATTGATATTGCTTTCCTAAAAGTTCCTAAGTGAGATTCTCTAATTCTAACTCTAATCTAATGATATGAAATTGTATTCTAATAAACAGAAATATCTAAATCTACACTAACCTGGGGTGTAATCCTTCTGTTATGCGATCTAAAAATATTTCAGGTAACAATTGGTAATAAAGATCATTCAACTGTTATGAGAAAATAATTCAATATAGATAAACCACTTCATATAAGAAGTTAGATGAAACAGTTCTGAAAAACATATCGCATAATGAGCTAATCATGCATTAAGCATAAATAAATAGCTATCACCATACAAAAGTGCCAAATGATAACTTAGGCATTCACGCATTAATATATAAACCACTAAACATGAATATCACTTTAACACAGAGGCAAAAATAGTTAAGAGATAAAAGTACCATTTATAACTAGTTCTACTCATGAGCTTCAAGCAATAATGATTTATCTCTTCTTAATCCAACATCCACTAAGAGTACTGAAGTGCAACATTAGTAGCAGATATTAAATGCAGATATCAATAAATCTTGTTCCATTCATTCATCAAAACCTCCTCAGAGGGTGCAAAAGTCTATGTTATGAGGACAAGTTTTTGATAAATTTCTAGACCTTTCTCTAAATGCATGAGAAGGGTTTAAATACTACTAACTAAATCTAAAAATAACTTATTACAAAAATGTAGGATACGGTTTAAATAACCGTCCTTTTTCTAGGAAAAAATAGAGAAAAAACTATTTCTAAAAGTAAATCTAAAACTATCAGCTAACTATTTCTGTATCTTCTCCTTAAAATCGCAAGCATTCAGTATTTGCTTAAGAAGAGTCGGCTGGCCGACTTCAGCCTTTAACTGTCCTGTGAAAATGGAATCAGTAAGAGCTGGCACCATCTTTTCAGTAGAATTGATGATGCATTTGAGGGTCATACACTGGCTGTGTGGTTTTACCAAATACGCCCAGTAAGAATCCCAATTCAACTTAGTTAATCTTTTGATTGATTCTACCTTTTCTTGAGCCTTCTGTCTCTAGTCTGCTTCCAATTGTTGTACTTATGTACATACCATATTGAAGATATCTCAGACAATTACAACTGGTTTTAGGATTCAAGTTTTACTTTTGTACCTCTAGCGTTCTTTTTCCAAATTTCTAGGCTTACAGGTAACTAAGCAATTAGAGGCTTTCTTTTAGTGGATGTAAAACTCAAATTTTGTGAAAATAGTAATTATGTAAGTTCTTGACCCGGAGTCTTGACCTGAAGTATTAGATTGTCTCTTTTTAATGTTAGTGCTATCCAGTACCCATTTAACCATATCTGTGTAGGGGAGAATTTTGGGCCTTGCCACTATCCAGTGCAAGAATGAACAAGCTAAATCTGCAACTGATGCCTCGAAAGACCCCTGTGAACTAGTAGTAGTCGTAACCTCTGTCACCTTGGGATTTTCTTCTTCAAGTAAATTATACATGCCTTCCCAAGTTGTGATACCAACATCTCTGTTACAGGCGGTGTCTGTATATAGGGGTGTCATTTCTTTGTCTTCAGAGCTCGGAGCTTTGCCTTTCTTCCGCATGATATCCTGTATACTGCTTTGTATAGTTATTTGTCTTAGTTCCTGCAGTTTACAAGTGAGGCGAGAGTAATGATAAGGAAAGGTGACGAGAAAGATTTAAATGCTGAAGACACAAAAATTATACCACCTTACGTGAACTGGCTCTTTGATAAGCGCAAAACCATATTTCATTAACAACTGGCAACTAACTCATTAATTAGCATTAAAGCGCATAACCAGGTCTTGATTCATGGAAAAAGTTTTCTCGAATAATGAGCCCAAAAGATTCACGATGAAGAAATTTTGTGATTTGCTTTGCAATATCACAGATCGTTGTCTCGCATTTTCATGATACCGTTTTGACGTTCTATCATAATATTGCTCTGTCGTTCTATCGCAATATCTCAATATCGCAATATCGCAAGAGCATGACATATGACAATTTTTTGTTAAAGTGTTTTTTGTGAGATGCGATTTTGCGATATGTGCCATCGCATATCAGCGTTTAAGATTTTTCATCATAAGTGGTTCATGATGCATGCGATGCGATATATATTTTTTAATATGTAGTCTCACATCGCAATCTTGCGATCTCAGAATTCGGCTTGTAAGGGGGTTTCCCATTATCTGTTTTGCGACGCGATTTTTCTTAAGGAATGATTTTAACTTACCTTATCATAAAACTTAAGATTTTTAGATTTTTTCAAGGATATTTTCCTAATTTTATGTTGGCAAGTTTTATTAAAAAGGAAATACAAGCACTAATTAATTTTTTAAATTTTTTGACTAAGGGCCCCCACTTGTTTAGTATGAGTGATAACACTAAATAAGAAGGGGGCTTGTTGGTGGCCACAAAAATTGGCGATTCACTTGGAAGAACTAGTTATCTCTGCTTTTCTTTTGAATTTTCTAAACTTCCAAAACAGAAAATTTTCCAGAAAGTTAAACTTTATTATAGAAAGACAAATTACATTATGCTTTTCCCTATCAATGATATTTTGTTTCTTCTATTTTCAACTTTGATTATTTGCTCCCTCAAGCTAGTCTTTGTATTTACATCAGTCATTACTTGGTTTATAAAGATAAAAATAAAGTCTTCTCTGTAAATTAGTTTTGAATATGCTCATTTGTCATAGGTAGAGCCTCTGCTACCAGCAGGTGTTCATATCCCCGATAGGGTTACTTGTTACCCAACAATGATCGTGTATCCTACTTAGAGAAATATACAATTTTCAAAGAGAAATCCATATCCACACTTATTGCTTTCATTTTCTTTTTTTACCCTTAAATAACAATGTCTTGGTTTGATAGCCAATTTATGACACAATCATTCACTTGATTTATAACTTTGTTGAACAAGCTGGCTCGTGATGAGACCCCTTGTCTTTTCATTGCAACAATATTGAGTCATTGCCCTGTTGTGGTATGCAGTATTGGCAAAGTCAGCAAGCTATAATATCTATGATCATGATAAGCCAGCTCGTGATGAGACCTCTTACTCTTTAAGTTAAAGTGTATCATTGGAGCATTCTTTGAGCGTTGTAGTTTCCTAGGTGGGGAGGAAGTCATTGTTTCCTTAAGATAGCTCTGGACAACAATGGTAGAGTTTTTGGAAAGAGCTTTTCTACAGAGAATCTTCATTTTTGTTATTGATACCTTTCGTTGCACTGATATAAAACAATTTCCCACTAAAGGTCGTTTTCATCAAATTTTACAAAGTTGAAACTAGTATAATTTCTAAACTAGAGTCTTTAACTATATCTTTGAATAATAAAGATCAATTTTCTAAAAGATTTTCTATTTATACAAGTGAAAAAACAAAATCTAAAAGAGGATTTGTGTATTTTTCATGAATTCCAAATGTAACCATTTACAACCAGTTTTATTATGGAAATAAAAACTAATTTGCAAAATAGAAGAAAGATCTTCTAAGTAAAATATTTCTTAAGACAGTTAACAGCTAAATAATCTCTTTTTCCTGTTAAATCTTGCAACACAAAAGTGGACGAACCTATGAATTCTATGATTTGGAAAGGGCCAAGCCACATTCGTTGAAATTTTGTATGTTTCCCTTTTTCCTCCTAAGCCTTGTCCCATTTTAAAACTAGATCTCCCATCTGAAAAAAAAAAATTGGATATCATGTTTGAATCAAAAGATGCTTTTACTAATGTTTGATGATGAGAGTGAGTTCTTTTCGCCTGTTCTCGTTGTTCTTCTAACTTAATTATTTCCATTTACCTTAGCTGTAAGGAGGAAGTTAGTACTTCATCAATATATTGAACTAAGGACAAAGAGGGAATTTCTAAATGAGTGGGAAGAACCACTTCTTTCCCATAAACTAAATTGAATGGAGAAGTGCTGATGGAGGCTTTCTCCGTTATTCGATCTACCCATAAAGCATATATTAAAGACTTGCTCCAATTTTTATGAGTTTGGTCAATGGTTCGCTTAATAATTCTGATTAAATTTTTATTTGTAGATTCAGCTAATCCATTCCCCTGTGGATAGTAATTGGTGAAGTATTTAATCTTAAAACCTCTTTTGAGTGCAAATCTAGTCATTGCATTACCAAAAAAATATGATGCATTGTCAAACATTAAAGCAGACGACAACCCAAACCTGGTGATTATAAATTGATTTATGAACTCAATGATATGTTCAGCATTAGTTGTCTTGAGTGGAACTGATTCTACCCATTTAGTAAAGTAATCTGTTGTTGTAAGGATATATCTATGTTGTTTAGAAGAGTGAGGAACGATCTCACCTATTATGTCCAATCCCCACTGATCAAAAGGTTGGTCAATGTTGACTAGTTGTAGTGGCAAGGATGGTTTATTCTGTCTCCCGGAAGCGGTTTGAGAGACTTGACATTTCCTCACGTAGTTATGTGAGTCTTTGAATAATGTGGGCCAGTAATAGCCTGCACGTAAGATTTTATGTGCAGTAGTGTCTCCAGCATAGTGTCCACCTGCTGGCCCATCATGGAGTTCCTACAAGACTTTTTCATCTTCAGATTTCTCAAGACATCTAAGGAGAACAGAATCATAATTTATTCTAAAAATAATATCGTTCACAAGTTGATATTGTTTGGATTTCAACCTTAGAGCTCTTTTCTTGGTATGATCGAGGTTTGAAGGAGCATATCCATTCTTTAAGTAATAAATGATATCAGCATATAATGACTCAACATCATTTAGGCTTACCTCATACACTTGTATCTCTGCAGATGGAATTTCAGACATAAGCGATGCTCTGACCAACATTTTGCAAAAGCCTTGACCTTTTACAGTACTTGCTGGTTTGATTTCTACATCGTATTCCTATAAGGCAGTAACCCAATTGGCTCTTTTTTCACCCACATCTTTTTGTACTAAAAGATTTCTTACCGCTGGAAACGGTACTATGATTTTCGTATGGATTTTGAGTAGAAAGGGTCTAAAATATCTAATTGCTTTGAAAACAACGTAAGCTTGTTTCTCCACATCTAAATAATTTAACTCAACCCCCTGTAAATTTGAACTGAAGAAAGCAATCGGGGCTTCTCCCTTTTCTTGATTTTCTTGAATGAGTATCGCAACATATGATCTAAGGAAAATGTATATAAAATAAAAGGATCTGAAAAATTTGGAGTTGCTAAAGATGGAGCATTCACAATTGCTTGTTTGATCAAATTGAATGCCTCATATTCGTCTTGGCCCCATTTAATGTTTGATTTCTTTTTAATCATTGCTTGTAAAGGAGACACGATTCTTGAAAAAACTGGAACAAATCTCTTTACAAAGTTAATTTGGCCAAGAAAAGATTGCATGGCTTTCTTGTTGTGAGGTAGGGGTATTTCAGAAATCTCCTTGATCCTATCAGGATCAATGTGAATCCCAGATTTTGACACTATGAATCCTAGAAGTTTTCCTTCACTTAACGTGAAAAAAGATTTTTTTGGGTTAAGTGAAATTCCATACCTTTGACAACGTTGGAAGATTTGTTTTAAATATTTAAGATGATTTCTTCATTTCTTGGAATATACAGTTATATCATCTAAATAGATTACCACTGATTTATTAACTAAACCTTTGAACGCGATGTCCATGGCTCCCTGAAATGTGGTGCCAGTATTGATTAGACCAAATGGCATCTTTTGATATGCATATGTGCCCCATTTAGTTCTGAATGTGGTTTTCAATTGATCATCAGGATGTACCAACACCTAATTGTACCCTGAGAATCCATCCAAGAATGACATTAATTCTGATCCCGCGACTGCCTGTAGTATTTGTTCCATGGGAGGCAAAGGAAAATTATCCTTTTGGTAGGCTTTATTAAGATTTCAAAAGTCAATACAGATTCTGATGTCTCCGTTCTTCTTCCTAACGGGAACCATGTTGGAAACACATTTGGAGTGTCGAACGGGAAATATTATTTTGGTTTTCAATAACTCATTGAGTTCAGATTTGATCTAGTTTTCTAGGTTGGGATGGATCTTTCTCAACTTCTGTTGGATGAGTTTCTCACCGTCTATCATTGGAATAGTATGTTGGATGATGGAGGTGTCATATGTTTTGAGTTCATCGTAATTCCAAGCAAAGAAACTTTTGTATTGTCTCAAGAGACGAGTATATGCTAATTTTTCTTCAGGAGCTAGACCAAGGCCTAGGTTGATATTTTGTGGTTTGGTATCAGTTCCTAGATTTACTAATTCATAGTTCGAAGTTGAACTTTGGAGTTTTGAATTGGTAGATCTTTTAAACCGATCTTTCAAATCGTAAAGGTCTTCTAACTTGACTACTGACTTAGGTATAGCATTATTAGTGCTATCTTGTTGCAATTGTTGGTCATGTTGGTCTTCATCAATTATTTGATTGGTGTAGGATCCTTTAGATGTGAGGAAACTCACAATATCAGGATAGTCATTGAAAATCCTCCAATTGGTAATGTTATCAGGAATCAAAGGTCTAAAAATTAATTCAAATGAAAATTGATCAGGGCTAAAATCTTCTGAAGGAGTGAGCTTGGAAGCTACGTTGGCTAAGAGGTCTGCACTAGCATTCTGGATTCTAGGAATTGATGAAATATTAAATGCTATAAAGTGTTCAGTCAGATCTTGAACTAAAGATTGATAATGTTTTAAATGACTTGATAAACAATGTATAGTATTACGTACCTGTCTAATTACAATTTCAGAATCTCCAAAAGCTTGAAGGTATTTGACGTCTAATCTGATTACTTTGTATAACCCTTGGACTAAAGCCTCATATTCCACAGTATTGTTGGTGCAATCAAACTCGAGTCTACAAGTTATCATAGTTTTATTTCCCTCTTGACTGATTAACACGCGTCCTGCTCCTGCCCCTTCATTAGATTTAGAACCGTCAAAAAATAACTTCCAAAATAAAGATTTATTTACAGGACTATCTATAAAATTAATAAATTTAGAACTATCTGTCTGAGAGAAATTTTCTACTTGAGATAAAACAGAATGTTCTAAGTAAGGTGAAGTATGAGCATTAAAATTTCCTAGGAAAGAATCTACTGAGTAGTTGCCGATGATGTTATTGCTGTATGCTATTGGTTCATTCTCTCCTTCTAGTTCTGTTACTATGAATTTCTGATGTCTTTCTCGCTCAACTTTTATTTGATTTGGTTTACCATTATAAGGGAGCCACATGTGCGACCAGTCAGTTGCAAAGTATCCATGAAGTTTTTCTGAACAATCTCTGCTAAGAATTAAGCCATAAAATTCTGGAATATCAGCAACTAAAATGTCGATAACTTGACATACCTTTGGGTTGGATGACAGCCTTATGGTAACCTGGTTTAATTCACCAACCACTTTGACTTGCGATCGATCTAGCTGAACTATGCGCACAGTAGATTTTTGCAGTTGAACGTTCAATTTTACACATATTGACTTTGGTAAAATATTCAATGAAGCTCCTGAATCCACTAAGAAATTATGCACATTTTTATTGAAAATTTCATAAGTAAGAAGAAATGGGGGAGTATGATATCTCGAACTTCCTCCAATTAAGGTGATGTCGTTTGGGTCAACTTTATTGATCACATTAGTTGGAGGTCTTCCCATGTCATGGGAAGCTTGATAAATTATAGCGGCGGGCAAAGGTGCAACTGGTATAGCATGTAACTCTTTCAAGAGTATCATTTGCTGGTGTTTTAACTTGCTCAATTCGTAAAAAGTGTTATTGGCCCTAGTCTTTTTCATATCTTCGATGATATTGTACCCCATTTCATCCAAAACGATCAACATTTTAGATGGAGTTGATAAATCTGTTTGGACTGGGCTGGTTTGAGTCACTTTAGGTGTCATTTTCTTGGTTGCGACTTTATCCTTAGTCATTGAGCTTGCGCTCTTTGGCTTAGGGGTAGGTTGAGGAGGATCAAGTTGATTTCTACTTTGAGTGCTAACCGAGGATGCCTCATGATCCTCTTCATCTGGGAGGATGAAATCCCACATACCTTGTAACTCTACAACTTCTTCTTCATTGATTTGCTCTTCAGTAGTGATTTCCTCTTCTTCTTCTTATAATTCAACACTTGTAATAGCATTTGGGGGCTTTGAATCAGTTGGTGGGATTCTCTTAAAAGGTCTATACGGATTTTTAGAAGAAGTTTCTACCACTTATTTCTTAATGTCAACCATTTCGTTAGACATGGTCTTCAAAACTTTTTGCAATCCTTCTAAATCGAATGGATCTTTCGATTGCTTTTTCTTGGGATCTTCCTTGAAAGTAACCTTCTTGGATTTTCGTTCTTCTATCACATTTTTCTTTTCTAGGGCAATAATACGTTTCTCTACTGCTATTGCTTCTTTCATATTTTCTACTAAAGTTGTTTTGTTAGCCCTATCAAAAAAGATTGCTATGTTTGATGGTAAAGTAGTGATGTACCATTCACTTCACACTTCTTCGCTAGGCTTGGAAGCAATAGGAATTTTGTTTAACAGTTTATTGAAACGTGAATTGAAATCTTTGATAGGTTCTTTTGACTCAGCCCTAAGGTTTGACAGGTCATTGATCAATGTTGTTGTAGACCTATCATCACCAAACTTAATAAGGAATTGTTCTTGGAAGATATCCCAACTAGTGATAGATCCATATGGTAATGAAAAATAACATGATCTGGTTGTTCCGTGAAGAGTATAAGGAAAAAGTCGAACGACAAAATCTTCATCGGTAACTCCATTGAGATTAATGGATAGCATAAAGTTATTTATATGTTCTTCCGCTAGCATGCCTGCTTCAGGATTAAACTTAGGCAACCATTTTTCAGGATGGGTTGGTAGTTGACTCAAGGGTGCAGGCATTAAGATGTTGGAAATAATACTGAGAGTGGGGGTGAATCAGTATTAGCAAATCAGATATTTTTTCATTTTCATACTCCGGTCCATATACGCTACTTCATTTAAGGATATCCGCATATATATGCGACCGTGTTAGAGGCAACTAGCATACATCCAGTAACCTTTATGATTTAGTTAGTTCATCTTCAGTGAATGCATCAGAACATTATTAACCATATGAACAGTAAACATAATAGATCATCACACATAAAGAGCACACATGAACACCACGCTATAAGGTGGAAACCCAATGTGGGTGAAAACCACCTGCTGCAAGTTGTTTCTATCTTCCTTTAATAAGAAACTTATTTTACAATGTACTGGTGCAGTCCTTTACTAGTACACAAGCTTCTACCTGCAAAAGGCTACAACCTTCTTAGCTCTTGTACTAGCCATTCCATTTACTAGTATGTAGGCGCTGGCCTACTGAAGGCTCCAACCTTCACTCATTTTCCAACTGCTCCTGGAAGGGAGCTACAACCCCTTGGCTCTTGTACTATCCAATATGTTTACCAGTACGTAGGTGCTAGCCTACAATCATCTAGGGACCACGTTTCATACATTTTCATACTGGATCAATAAAAAAATCACCATTGCAATACAACCTGCATCATAAATCTCTGAATTACCCAATACTGAAACCCTGTCAACAACACAGTCACCAGAACACAGAACAGTCTACATAACTCTGCAACAATAACCAGATCCAATAGCGACCTCAAATATCATACTTCATACTGTATACGCTACTTGGACGAAACCAACGTGCGTGTATACACACTTTTACCAAAGACAACCCGCATATAGATCTGCAAATTCTAACTGATAACTTTGCAGCTATTTTAGACATCAGAACATACCCAGATCATAAAATTCATATAATAAACATCCGTCAATAGATCTATTCTATCCATAATAAAACCATATAAAGATAATCATTCCAAGCCTTGAGATCCCGTTCCATCGTTCATCATCCTCCACATGAGTGCCACCTTGGTTTAGATTAAGCAAGGCATCACCAACCCATAACCAGCATCTGGAACTCACACTTCATCAGACATTCATCACTTGCTCACACTCTTCCCTTGGCCTAATGATATTCTCCTTATATAAGTTTAGGCTTCTCTCAATAACATGGTCCAAAACCATGTAGAACCAATACCTTGGACCCAATACCTGGGGTCGTTATTTTGAACCAAATACCATGGACCAAATACCACAGACGAAAACCATGGTTTCCGACATGTACGCGCCCTTCCTTCTATGAACCTACATGTGTACGTGTACACACCTTTTGCTCCACTAACCCGTGTATATATGCACTTTCATCACAGTCAACCTGCATATACCTCTCCCTTGACCTACTGCATTTTGATCTGTCATATGAATGAGTTGCCATCAAGGACAGCACTTATATCATACCTCTGAGTGAGTTGCCATCAAGGACAACACTTGAATCATAATGCCAACCTAAGACTACCCCTAGGTTATTCCATGGAGATTGGGCCATCGCTGAACTACTAACAGAGGAAAGTGCAAAAAATGATCCCTGCGATTGAGAAGATGAGGATATTACGACTCTAGATGATTGAGAAGGAGATGTGGAAGTACCAGCAGGCTCATGGACAATGATCTGAAGTGGAGGAGTGGATGGTTGACTTCAAGGTGGAGAAGTTGAGATGGATGATGATGATGAAAGAGTCTCCCTATCAGACCCTTTAGGTGATTTCCTTGCTCTCTTCCTTTTGGATAGAGGTAATTCAGTTGGCTGAATGCCAAAATTTTCACTCTTCAACCTGGTAAGAGGATGAGCAGGGTTGTATTGCGAAGTCACGCTGCCTTGTGATTTATCAGATCTCTGCAGAGATATGGAAAATCGCTGAAGTTTGTGTATCAGAGATTCAACTTCAAGAGGTTCAATGGTAGATTGTTCTAAAATGTCAGGGTTTGTAGCAGACCTATTGGCCCTAGTCGTTGATCAATGTTGTCGTAGACCTATCATCACCAAACTTAATAAGGAATTATTCTTGGAAGATATCCCAACTAGTGATAGATCCAGATGGTAATGAAAAATACCATGATCCGACCATTCATTGAAGAGTATAAGGAAAAATTTGAACGACAACATCTTCATTGGTAACTCCATTGAGATTAATGGATAGCATAAAGTTATTTATATGTTCTTCCGCTAGCATGCCTACTTTAGGATTAAACTTAGGCAACCATTTTTTAGGATGGGCTGGTAGCTGACTCAAGGGTGTAGGCATTAAGACTGCCCCTGGGTTATTCCATGCAGATTGGACCATCACTGAACTGCTAACAGAGGAAAGTGCAGAAAATGATCCATGCGATTGAGAAGATGAGGATATTACGACTCCAGATGATTGAGAAGGAGATATGGAAGTACCAATAGGTTGGTGGACAATGATCTGAAGTGGAGGAGTGGATGGTTGACTTCACGATGGAGAAGTTGAGATGGATGATGATGATGATGATGAAAGAGTCTTGCTATCGGACCCTTTAGGTGATTTCCTTGCTCTCTTCCTTGTGGGTAGAGGTAATTTGGTTGGTTGAATGCCAAACTTTTCGCTCTTCAACCTGGTAAGAGGATGAGCAGGGTTGTATTGCGAAGTCATGTTGCCTTGTGATTTATCAGATCTCTGCGGAGATATGGAAAATCGCTAAAGTTTCTATATTAGAGATTCAACTTCAGGAGGTTCAATGGTAGATTGTTCTAAAATGTCTGGGTTTGTAGTAGACCTATTGGCCCTAGTCATTGATCAATGTTGTCGTAGACCTATAATCACCAAACTTAATAACGAATTTTTCTTGGAAGATATCCCAACTAGTGATAGATCCAGATGGTAATGAAAAATACCATGATCTAGCTGTTCCTTGAAGAGTATAAGGAAAATGTCAAACGACAGCATCTTCGTTGGTAACTCCATTGAGATTAGTGGATAGCATAAAATTATTTATATGTTCTTCCGCTAGCATGCCTGCTTCGGGATTAAAATTAGGCAGCCATTTTTTAGGATAGGTCAGTAGCTGACTCAAGGGTGCAGGCATTAAGACTGCCCCTAGGTTATTCCATGGAGAATGGGCCATCGCTGAACAACTAACAGAGGAAAGTGCAGAAAATGATCCCTGCAATTGAGAAGATGAGGATATTACGACTCCATATGATTGAGAAGGAGATGTGGAAGTACCAGTAGGTTGGTGGAAAATGATCTGAAGTGGAGGAGTGGATGGTTGACTTCGCGGTGGAGAAGTTGAGATGGATGATGATGATGAAAGAGTCTCGCTATCGGGCCCTTTAGGTGATTTCCTTGATCTCTTCCTTGTGGGTAGAGGTAATTCGATTGGCTGAATGCCAAACTTTTCGCTCTTCAACTTGGTAAGAGGATGAGTAGGGTTGTATTTCAAAGTCATGTTGCCTTGTGATTTATCAGATCTCTGTGGAGATATGGAAAATCGCTGAAGTTTCTGTATCAGAGATTCAACTTCAAGAGGTTCAATGGTAGATTGTTCTGAAATGTGAGGGTTTGTAGCAGACCTATTGGCCCTAGTCATTGATCAATGTTGTCGTAGACCTATCATCACTAATATTAATAAGGAATTGTTCTTGGAAGATATCCCAACTAGTGATAGATCCAAATGGTAATGAAAAATACCATGATCCAACTATTCCTTGAAGAGTATAAGGAAAATGTCGAACAACATCATCACTCCATTGAGATTAGTGGATAGCATAAAGTTATTTATATGTTCTTCCGCTAGCATGCCTACTTCGGATTAAACTTAGGCAGCCATTTTTTAGGATAGGTCAGTAGCTGACTCAAGGGTGCAGGCATTAAGACTGCCCCTGGGTTATTCCATGGAGATTGGGCCATCGCTGAACTACTAACAGAGGAAAGTGCAGAAAATGATCCCTGCGATTGAGAAGATGAGGATATTACGAATCCATATGATTGAGAAGGAGATGTGGAAGAAACCAAAACAACTGATTCAGTGATAAGAAAGTATGACAAGGCATCTCAGGGCTCTGATAGTGTTTTACAGGGATTTTGAAAGGGAGGGTGAGTGGGAATCTGTGTTCTAAATCTATTAGGGCCATTAGGGGTGATCGCTCCTGCCTCGTGAAAGAGAAGAAGTGAAACTGTTAAGACTGAAAGTGACAAGGATCCGATCAAGACGGCATGAGCCATGATTTAGCATAAACATGTTTGGACCAAAGGCCAAAAAAGAAGAGTGGCGTGGAGACATTTACATAACCATCATTTTAGTTCAATTGTGAATTATGTTTTGTTATTTTTTATTGATATTGTTATTTTGTTTTATTCCCAACAAAAGGTACCTTTATATTGCAATAATTGGAGGTGATAGTCCCAACACACCGAGATAGCTAGTTAGGAGGTAGCTAGAAGTTCAACCTACAATATTTTGTAATTTTGTTGTTCTCCCTCTCCTTATAAAAGGGAGGAAGAAACACTTGGAAAAGGTTTTAAATTCTAAAGAAAAACTACATGTTATTTATGAAACTGTATGACTTCCACATTTGTATCTTTCAAGATATAAATGAAATATTGGTGATTCCAACCTTAGAGTACTACAGTATGTTACCTCTCCATTAAATTCCATTATTTTCACATTTCCTCTCTGATTTCAAGTGATTGTAGCTGCCAAAAATATTTCATATGTTCTTATAGATTCATTTGTATTGATTTGTTAATGCACGTGCATGTATGTATCTTTGAGATTATATCTTTAAAAGTGTACTCCATCAATCACAACATCAAATCCTCTTTCATCTATTATGTCTATCTTTAACTCAGACAAGTGTAGAATTCTTGATGTTTCAATCTCTATGTGATGAGTTATTCTATATCCTTCTCTTCTTTCATTACTCTACAAAAGCTAATTAAACTATAGGTCCTCGAATTACTCAGCCTCCACTAGTTTATACCTATATTCCTGTGAGTTGTATATGTGAGAGGATACCAAAAATACATGGCTTATGCCCGTGGATGAAGGAACCAACCCATGTTGTTTATTGTATATTTGTGTTTACATATGTGTATAAAATGTATATGACATCTCCGGTTTCCTGAAGATCATATAAGACACATAAAATCTAGATGTTACCAGGCACTAGTCTTGTAAGAAATTTGGGGCTCACCCTCGAAGCAACAACATCTTTTCGCACCATTTTCGGGGAATGTATTGAAGGATTTTCCCCCTGGGATACGACAAGTTAAGAACTCTGTGTGTAGATGAGAAAACAAGTTCTAATTTCTTCCTCATCACCTTGGTGACTCCAAAAATATCATTATCATTTATCATCTTGACTTTTAGAAAGCCTAACACTCACTCAGATACCTCTTAGTAGAAAACCCCTTCTGTATCTGACCCAAAGAAATTAATTTTCATGGGATTTTGGAAGGAGAAAAATCCTACTACCTGTGCTACTGTTTCATCGTTCTTTGAAGCTTCCTCCTCCAGCTCCCAACACGCTGCCATCCGCTGCTCAGATTTTACTCCTAAGGTCCTTACATACCTTGCAGAAGATGAGCTAGATCATTGTGCCCCCAAATCAGAGACCGCAGAGAATGAAATCTCAATTATGACTCCTTTCGTTTCATTTCCTCCTACTCTTGAGATTTAAAAAGGTAAATCTATCCTGAATAACAACAATATCCACTATAAACTCAAACACACCACTCTCAGCCTAGTTACTCCAGCCATTGTGGTTTTGGCAAGATCCTCCTGTATTGGCCCTAGTCTTTTTCATATCTTCAATGATATTGTACTCCATTTCATCCAAAATGATCATCGTTTTAGATGGAGTAGATGAATTTGTTTGGATTGGGCTGGTTTGAGTCTCTTTAGGTGTCGTTTTCTTGGTTGCAACTTTATCCTTAGTCATCTAGCTTGTGCTCTTTGGCTTAGGGGTAGGCTGAGGAGGATCAAGTTGATTTCTACTTCGAATGCTAACTGGGGATGCCTCTTTATCCTCTTCATCTGGGAGGATGAAATCCCACATACCTTGCAACTCTACAACTTCTTCTTCATGGGTTTGCTCTTCAGTAGCGATTTCCTCTTCTTCTTCTTCTTCTGATTCAACACCTGTAATAGCATTTGGGGGCTTTGAATTAGTTAGCGGGTTTCTTTTAAAAGGTCTGTACGTATTTTTCGAAGAAGTTTCTACCACTTGTTTCTTAATGTCGACCATTTCATTAGACATGGTCTTCAAAACTTTTTGCAATCCTTCTAAATCGAATGGATCTTCCGATTTATTTTTCTTGGGATCTTCCTTGAAAGTAACCTTCTTGGATTTTCATTCTTCTATCGCATTTTTCTTTTCTAGGGAAATAATATGTTTCTCTACTGCTATTGCTTCTTTCATATTTTCTACTAAAGTTGTTTTGTTAGCCCTGTCAACAAAGATTGCTATGCTTGATGGTAAAGCAGTGATTTACCATTCAGTTCGCACTTCTTCGCTAGGCTTGGAAGCAGTAGGAATTTTGTTTAACAGTTTATTGAAATGTGAATTGAAATCTTTGATAGGTTCTTTTGACTCAGCCCTAAGGTTTGACAGGTCGTTGATCAATGTTGTTGTAGACTTGTCATCACCAAACTTAATACGGAATTGTTCTTGGAACATATCCCAACTAGTGATAGATCCAGATGGTAATGAAAAATACCATGATCTAGCTATTCCTTGAAGAGTATAAGGAAAAAGTCGAATGACAACATCTTCATTGGTAACTCCATTGAGATTAATGGATAGCATAAAGTTATTTATATGTTCTTCCTCTAGCATGCCTGCTTCAGGATTAAACTTAGGCAGCCATTTTTTAGGATGGGGCAGCAGCTAAATCAAGGGTGAAGGCATTAAGACTGCCCCTAGGTTATTCCATGGAGATTGGGCCATCGCTGAACTACTAACAGAGGAAAGTGCAGAAAATGATCCCTGCGATTGAGAAGATGAGGATATTACGACTCCAGATGATTGAGAAGGAGATGTGGAAGTACCAGTAGGCTGGTGGACAATGATATGAAGTGGAGGAGTGGATGGTTGACTTCGTGGTGGAGAAGTTGAGATGGATGATGATGATGAAAGAGTCTCGCTATCAGACCCTTTAAGTGATTTCCTTGCTCTCTTCCTTGTGGGTAGAGGTAATTCGGTTGCCTGAATGCCAAACTTTTCACTCTTCAACCTGGTATGAGGATGAGCAGGGTTGTATTGCGAAGTCACACTGCCTTGTGATTTATCAGATCTCTGAGGAGATATGGAAAATCGTTGAAATTTGTGTATCGGAGATTCAACTTCAAGAGGTTCAATGGTAGATTGTTCTGAAATGTCAGGGTTTGTAGCAGACCTATTGGCCCTTGTCGTTGATCAATGTTGTCGTAGACCTATCATCACCAAACTTAATAAGGAATTGTTCTTGGAAGATATCCCAACTAGTGATAGATCTAGATGATAATGAAAAATACCATGATCTAGTTGTTCCTTGAAGAGTATAAGGAAAAAGTCGAACGACAACATCTTCATTGGTAACTCCATTGAGATTAATGGATAGCATAAAGTTATTTATATGTTCTTCCGCTAGCATGCCTGCTTCAGGATTAAACTTAGGCAACCATTTTTTAGGATGGGTTGGTAGCTGACTCAAGGGTGCAGGCATTAATAGTACCTCTGGATTATTCCATGGAGATTGGGCCATCGCTGGACTAATAACAGAGGAAAGTGCAGAAAATGATCCCCGCAATTGAGAAGATGAGGATATTACGACTCCAGATGATTGAGAAGGAGATGTGGAAGTACCAGCAAGCTGGTGGACAATGATCTAATGTGGAGAAGTGGATGGTTGACTTCACGGTGGAGAAGTTGAGATCGATGATGATGATGAAAGAGTCTCACTATCGGACCCTTTAGGTGATTTCCTTGCTCTCTTCCTTGTGGGTAGAGGTAATTCGGTTGGCGGAATGCCAAACTTTTCGCTCTTCAACCTGGTAAGAGGATGAGTAGGGTTGTATTGCGAAGTCACACTACCTTGTGATTTATGAGGTCTCTAAGGAGATATGGAAAATCGCTGAAGTTTGTGTATCAGAGATTCAGCTTCAAGAGGTTCAATGGTAGATTGTTTTGAAATGTCAGGGTTTGTAGCAGACCTATTGGCCCTAGTCATTGATCAATTTTGCCGTAGACTTATCATCACCAAACATAATAAGGAATTATTCTTGGAAGATATCCCAACTAGTGATAGATCCAAATGGTAATGAAAAATACCACGATCCAGTTGTTCCTTGAAGAGAATAAGGAAAAATTCAAACGATAGCATCTTCGTTGGTAACTCCATTGAGATTAATGGATAGCATAAAGTCATTTTTATGTTCTTCCACTAGCATGCCGGCTTCAGGATTAAACTTAGGCAGCCATTTTTTAGGATGGGCCGGTAGCTGACTCAAGGGTGCAGGCATTAAGACTACCCCTGGGTTATTCCATGGAGATTGGGCCATCATTGGACTACTAACAGAGGAAAGTGCAGAAAATGATCCCTGCGATTGAGAAGATGAGGATATTATGACTCCAGATGATTGAGAAGGAGATGTGGAAGTACTAGTAGGCTGGTGGACAATGATCTGAAGTGGAGGATTGGATGGTTGACTTCACAGTGGAGAAGTTGAGATGGATGATGATGATGAAAGAGTCTCGCTATCGGACCCTTGAGGTGATTTCCTTACTCTCTTCCTTGTGGGTAGAGGTAATTCAGTTGGTTGAACGCCAAACTTTTCACTCTTCAACCTAGTAAGAGGATGAGTAGGGTTGTATTGCGAAGTCACACTGCCTTGTGATTTATCAGAACTCTGCGGAGATATGGAAAATCGCTGAAGTTTGTGTATCAAAGATTTAACTTCAGGAGGTTCAATGGTAGATTGTTATGAAATGTCAGGGTTTGTAGCAGACCTATTCGCCCTAGTCATTGATCAATGTTGCCGTAGACCTATCATCACCAAACTTAATAAGGAATTGTTCTTGGAAGATATCCCAACTAGTGATAGATCTAGATGGTAATGAAGAATACCATGATCTTTTTGTTCCTTGAAGAGTATAAGGGAAAAGTCGAACGACAGCATCTTCGTTGGTAACTCCATTGAGATTAATGGATAACATAAAGTTATCTATATGTTCTTCCACTAGGATGCCTACTTCAGGATTAAACTTAGGCAGCCATTTTTCAGGATGGTCTGTAGCTGACTCAACGGTGCAGGCATTAAGACTACCCTTGGGTTATTCCATGGAGACTGGGCCATCGCTGAACTACTAATAGAGGAAAGTGCAAAAAATGATCCTTGCAATTGAGAAGATGAGGATATTATGCCTCCAGATGATTGAGAAGGAGATGTGGAAGTACCAGTAGGCTGGTGTACAATGATCTGAAGTGGAAGAGTTGATGGTTAACTTCGCGGTGAAGTTGAGATGGATGATGATGATGAAAGAGTCTCACTATCAGACCCTTTAGGTGATTTCCTTGCTCTCTTCCTTGTGGGTAGAGGTAATTCGGTTGGCTGAACGCCAAACATTTCACTCTTCAACCTGGTAAGAGGATGAGCAGGGTTGTATTGCGAAGTCACGTTGCCTTGTGATTTATCAGATCTCTGAGGAGATATGGAAAATCACTGAAGTTTGTGTATCATAGATTCAACTTCAGGAGGTTCAATGGTAGATTAAGTGATTGGAGGCATCATTCAATGCATTGTGTTATAATTGATGCCTATGGAAATTGTAGGGCCATACATCCTCATGTGGATTACTTTCACATGTACAACCATATAAGGAAATTCATATAATAAGTAGTAGAATGTTGTCTAGAACTAGAGAATTTTAGAGGAAGAAGAATACTAGTGTGATGAATCAAGATATGATCCCAAGATTGGAGAATCATGGAAGAGGAAGTGATCACTCAAGGAAAGCTGATTATTTTCCTGGTGACCTAAAGAAGTGGTCAAGCTTAGAGAGAGAAAATAATGGGTCTGGAACTTGCTCTTCCTAACCATGATTAGAAGATATATGGACCCTTATCTCATATGGATAGACCTATGATGAGTGAGAAGGAGAGATGACCTCCTAGAAGGATAGACTTATTTTCTCGCTATTGTATTTTTTTATCTAATTAGTTTGATGAAAAATTATTCCCCATTTCCTTTTTTAATTCTTGCATTTTTAGTAAATTTCCTTAGAATGTAAAGATAAAGGATTTTTATATTTTTATTAATGTAGATGTCTGAAGAGCACTAGTCATTTTGTCTTATACAATTAGGTATTGTGTCTTTAAATATGAGAAATACTTCCACTAAGACATCATCTTTGCTGCAAAGTAGTCAAGGTGCATTAGGACATCGACTTGTAATGGGTTGGCCTCCTCACCTAAAAGATCAAAATCATAGCCCAAATTTTCGAAAAATTCAAGTTTATTTTCCTGGACACAACAATTTAGTTCTGTCTTGGCATATTCATTTAATTTAACTCATTCTATTGGTCACCCTATGGCTTCAGTGAATGACTCTAGGTTAGTAGGTATAGAAATACCATTAGGAATGGTACCAAAATCTCGGGAAAATTCTAGATGTTTCCTTGGCTCTAATCCCCTGAGTTTTGAATTTATGTCACCTGTGACAGCATCATCGAGAAACATTCCTTTCTCACAAAGGAAACAATAAAAAGGAATTTCCTCTCTATCCTATAAAATAATCTATAAAACCTTTTATGAAAATGTTGCCACCTCTACCTCCATCTGCGCCACCTCTTCAACATCAATAGTTCCAACCACTAAACCGTCAACATTAGGTTAATTTCATGAATATTGGTCAATTACAGGTTAACCTTCCTTCTCTCCATTCATTCCTCAATAGCTACCATAGTTACAACAGGTGTCACAATGTGAAGTTTATCCAAAATTGCTGAATCAGTTACCACATGATATTTCACAAGGTACCCAAATTCCAGAATAGTTACCAATACCTAGGAAAGTATAGCCAATACTCCTTACTCCATTTCAAATTATTACTTTGTGTCAGGCGTTGACACAATCCCAACTTCCACAACAATCACAGTTAAGTTATGGGCATCCCAAACAATGGGATATGTTGTGAGTAGTAGCATGATGAATCCTAATTCAATCTTAGAATCAAGGCCTTATTTAATTCATGTAGGGCCAAATAAGTTGTCTTCCTCCTAGCCCACCACCATCTTCATTATTTGTAGCATCAACACCACCGACATCATAGTTGACAACTTCAAACACCACATTACCATCTTCAATAGGAAATGTGTCATATCTTCTAAGGTCGCTAATGGCATAGGGTGCAATATGTGCATAAACTTCAATCACCTCTTCTTATAATCCATCTATACATGTTTCTTTGGCTGTAATACCAAATCAATTTCCAAATAAAAATACAACTATACTTGTAGTTTCTAATATGACATCCTTGTTTCCAACCCCATCTCTGAATGAAACACCTCCAAAGTTTGTTCTAGTTGAAGCACTGGTTGTTTTCAAGATATCATTGGAACTCAATTCAACTCAAATATACTTAAAATTTGTGATGAATTTGTTCTTATTGAATTGTATGAGGATTTTCCATTCAAATCTAGTGACCAAGTAGTGTGATTTAGTATGTAGAATTTCACTACTATCCATAATTGTGTTACACTCTTTGCATATGAATGTGTTAGAATGTAGAAATATCCCAACATTTCAAGTGGAAATAATTCTCATCATTAGGGGATCTAAATTAAGCTTATGTAGTTAGAGGCTTAGTAGATGGCTATAAAATATCTGTGGCATTGAAATTTGGATAATTTACAAATAAAAATGAAGTATCCTAGACTTTATAAAAAATATCTCAGATAATGTAAGGATGTGAAGCAAATTAAATTTGTTGTTAAATGTGTACATGATCCACATGGTAGGTAGAGGGGTAAAATTCATAAATAAATAAGGATTCCTCAAGTCTAGAACACGAGAGATCTGGCAGATCTATACATGAAAATCAAAAATGGTGGCCTAAAGATTCTAGAAGACTAAATGTATGTTATTCTTCTACGCTTTTCTAAGATAAACACCACTTAGCCAAAATCTGACTCTATAGGTGATTTCTAGTTAACATATAACTTTATTTTAAGAATGTACTTTATAATTTGCTGAAACAATTGTTAAATTTATTTGAATCATGTACACGCCCAATTTTTAAGATAGTGCGTTGATTGAGGTTTACACCCAATGGTAACCAATGTTGTATATATTTGTAAGATTATTTTTTCTAGGTTAGTATAATCATGATCATTTACGTGTCCTATAAAAAATTACATCTCTATATGTGGCACATCAAAGTGTATTTACCTTTGTACATAGTTCTAACCTTGTTGTTTTCGACCTAGGTTTTGCAACTAATTCTTACAGTAATTTGGAAGAGTGTAGTTTGAGTTGGCTTAGATTTGTGACTGTTGCCTAAGAATTTCTCTTGAAACTTGTCATCAGCTAGAGTATTTGTTGAGTCCGAGTCTAAGTCTGAGTGTAAGAACATTTATTTGGACACCATTGATTCTTGTGATTTTATTTTAGAAAACTCATTGGGGATTCTATATTGTATGATTCCTTCATTAGAATGGACTTCGTCATTTTTTCTTAAATAACAAATTTAATTATTATTATTTGGATTGATGAACATCTCTGGCTTTTTGCGTGATTCTTGTTCACATTTACTTGGTTTTTTCACTAATGCTTGGTTTTTTATATTATTTCTTAAATGATAGCTTCTTATAATTGACTTGATCCCCTAAGTGTGTCCAATTCCTTGAATGGAAAATCAAAAAGTTCCATGTATCCAACCTACAAGAAAATTGTATATTCTCATACTATTCAGAGTTACGTGTTTGGCTAAGCTAGTGCAACAGGGGGCTTCATATTGTGTCAAATTATTTCAGGTACTATTTCCTTTTCATGTGGTCCAAAACTCTATAATAATTCTCTTCGATAGTAAAATATTGGTTGGTGGCCCCACATGCCCCATCCACACCATCTGATCGTAACCTCAATTCCGAAACTCAAAGTAAATTCATGTTAAAACTCCCTTGAAATTTTACGAATATGTTGAATTTAAAAGAAGTTCATCATTTCAATAAGACACTCATGCAAAAAGAGAAATATGGTAAAATGTTCCAACAAAAACAAAATACATCACAACGCACTGCACTATTGTCAACTTTCCTTGGAAAATATATCATATAACAGTGTTCTTATCAAGATTCCTAGTGAGATCAAATAGAATGACTAAAAGTTTCCCATGGAAAAATTGTTATAAACCAAAATGTAATAGATTTATAACTCCAAAGATATATTACAATATAAAATTTTAAATAAGTGCATTATTTTGATAACTGCACTAAGATACAGTAAGAGAAATATCGTAAAATTATCTAGAAACAATAGATAACAGCACACAAAATTTTGTATACTGTCAACAAGAATAGTCAAAATTACTATTATATATCACTATTCCACTAAAAACAAATTAAAAATGGTGTATAAAAGTTATTAAATCTTTAAGCCAATAAACCAAAAAAAAAAAACTTGAAAAACCACCTGCATAGAAGAAATAATTTCTAATTAAACATAATGTATTTATTGACTGAATTCAAAACTAGATTCCATCTACTTGCCTAAACAAGTGATAATGCAATTGCAAGCATATTTCCTAAACCATGAAACAAGCATTTACAAGAAGCAAATCATTTGTGAAACTACCTCACCATAGCCTGTTGGGACGGGGTCCACTAGGTCAAATTTTGTTAAGTTTCGTAAATTTATTATAGCGTCTCCACATTTTGAGGAGTAGAGTGCAAGTAACGTAGGTCAATAGGAGTCAAAGGGGATTTAGGAATGTCAAATCCACTTAGTTTGTAAAATTCAAGTTGTTTTGAGACCCGCCCATGGTTGGCAAACCACGGTATTATAATGAAGAAGAATATAAAAGGAAGTCGTAGAATAGTCATAAGATAGCCAAGTAAGAATAGTGCATGAATTGGGTATGATTTTATCTCTTTTGTACTTGGGCAAAGGGGGAGGCTTCTGTAGTTGTGTTCGTGGAGACCTTGGTCAGTTTGCATATGAGTGTGCGGGCCCCTGTAGCTGTGTGCGCAGGGTTGGAAGAAGTTGTATTTGAATAACTATTTGTGCATCTACGTATTATTGTTTAATATTTGAATTTACTATATTTATGATCTGTTGAATGCATTTAATCAGGAAAGATACTTAATATATTCGTTAAGATGTAGATCTATTTATGTATATGATGTTATGCATATTTAGCGCAATGAGCGAAAGACATAAATCTCCTAACTATTAATTACTGTAAATTATGGGTTTCAAGGCTTAGGGTTCACGAAGGTCAAGATAAAGCCCTAAGTTTGGAAGAAACACATCACATAGTCCTCTGGATGTAGAAACCTAGTTCTAGCATCCCCCAATACTACCTCGGGTGAAACTGTAGCATGCACTACACAGGTTGTTGTCGAAAGGGGTGGTAGTGTAGGGTTTTGTTGGTTAGCATAGCTAATTCTGAACCTGGGTCCAAGCCCCTTCAAGCCAACAAATGGTTCCATTTTTGGGACCAAGATGTATTTGAGTAATTTGATGTGCCATAAGTGCATATCTTCTAAGAAGGAGATTGAAAAGTTGATAGATTGGAAGCTTCACTAGTTTGCAGTTGAAGAAAACAGGAATTCAGACCTGTCAAAAGAAGAGTGGTTGTAGAGATATGTATATACAAATTAGCACGAAGTTTTGTTTTGCTCTTTTCCATGTTAATTATATGATTAGTTGGCTAAATTGGAAAATGGTCAACCTACCTGGAAGCTGGATAACCCTATTATGTGGAATATAGAGTTAGTGAAGCGCCTAGAAGGATTAGAAAACAAGGTTGTGAAGCTTGTCGATTATTGGATCGATAGTATTTTTGGAGAATTTATTATTGAGTTCGTGATTGATACATCTGCCAGTTATAGCAAAGATGAACGCCGGTTTTTAAAAGGACTAAGAGGTAAGTATTTGAAGTATCTAAAAACTTGGATTAAAACCTATTTTGTGAGAAATAGGTTATGCCACTAAATTGATGTTTAGAAGAGGATTGATAGGAGATATGTGAAGTGGGAAACAGTTCATAAAATATCTAGATACAATTGTTTAGTACATTCCTCTGTTGGGAGTAACCGATAGCAAAGAAGAAAGAAATAGTTTGAAGACACCTAGAGGTGTGCTATATTTGGTAGATCAGGGCACTATGGGAATACCACATCCATCCACTCCACCTCCTCCATCACCTCCACCTCACACACCTACGCCTCCACCTCCACCTCCACCTCCACTATTCAGTATGGCAAACACTATGAAGATGCCTATATTAAGGGGTCTAGGGACAAAAAACCTTGATCAATTCTAGTTTGTAGTAGATGTTGTGTGGAAGTCATAGCACATAATGAATGATGATTTGAAGAAAGCACAACTGGTCACAATATTGCAAGATAGCACATTGAGTTGGTATATTAAGTACAGTACAACTCATCTAGCTGCGCCATTGAAGGACAAAAAAGATGTGCTGAATAGTGAATTTAGAAAGCCAAATTCTCAAGCCCAGTATGTGACTGACGTCAAATAAATTAAATAGAAGGTGAATGAATCTATATGGGATATTTGTCAAAGGCTGAAATGTCTACTACAACAAGATAATCTACAAATTTCATATGAGTAGCATAAGGACTAGTATATTGCTACAATGTTACCTCATTTAAGGTTACCATTTTCATAGAAAAAGCTTTGATCGCAGGCTAAAGCACTATAAATTGCTATGAATTTGGAGGCTTTTCCTATTCAGGGTACGAATCTTTGAGTACAATAGATTCAGTCACAGTTGGCTAGCCTATATATGGAGTTGCAGAATCTGAAAAAGGGGAAAGAGGTCCAAAATGAGACCCATTCTGAAGTATTGTGCTTAAACTTCAAAGGAAATGGTCATGACAAGGATCATTTCCCAGTGTATCAGAACTATCTAATTGGGAGAGGTCCTATCCCCCTGAAGCTAGAAAATTCTATTCAATCAAGTAATGGGGTAGTGCCATGGTGCGTTATCTGCCAAATAACAGGAAAAACACTCAACAAACAATTTCCATTTGTTGTAGAAGTTTGTGTAGACTCCCCAACATCTATTATGAAATTTATGTAAGCCTGCAGGCCATGATAAGCGCAATTATCGAAGATATGAATTAATGATGGATAGAACTCCAACATACAGAGTATAGGTTGAGACACATCCACAGCAGGATCAAGGCGCACCTACAGTGCGTAGAGGATTCTAGGGACGAGGAAGAGGATCAGGGGGAGGAGATGGAAGAGGTCGTGGAAAAGTTATTTGTTACAATTATGTGGAACCAGGCCACTATGCACAAGATTGTTAGAACCCAACACACCCATCTTGTCAGTATTGCTAACAATTTGACCACATAAGAGAATATTGTCTTGTACTCATCATAAATATGAAAGAGAAGAAGAATCAATATCCCACTCAGAAGATCCAGATGATGAGGTTAGAACCACACAAGGATGGCCCAACGTTAATATAATTATGCAAAACGGTATAGCTACCGGGGAAGATAAAGATAGGGAAATAACTAGAAGAGAATATGTGGGTGTGCAGGGCTGCTAACAAGGATACTGAATTTGATTTGCATAAGGAAAAAGAAACATTTATGAAGGAAAAGAAGAGATTTGTGGATGCAAGAGCTTCTACATCAAAGATTCAGAGTGCACGAACATAAATTCCTAAAGAATCCAATTGTTGCGTAGGAAAAATATCCTTTAGTATTAACATCCTTCTTACAGACCTACATGAAGCTCTTAAGCAACCATAAAGTAGTGGAGGGACTGCAAGAGTTAATACACAACTGCACTGGTAAAGGTATGTCATAGCCTTAACAATATGTTGTGTATAAAGTAGACAAAAGTAAGAAAAGGACTGGTCAGAAGATGAGATTGACGACAAAAACCAGAGAATTTGAAATGGACCAGGTGATCCTAGACTTGGTATCTAATGCGAATGTTTTTCCTAAATAGACCTAGGAAATAATGTGAAAGTCGACACTAGAGTGGTCCTGAATTCAGCTGCGAATGGAAAACCAACAAAATATTATTCCTATGGGACGGTTACATGGAGTAACTATAGACATTGAAGGGGCGCGCACTATAGCTAATTTTGAGGTAATTGAAATAGTGGATGATAGTAATCCCTACCAAGCGCTGCTTGGAATCAATTTGGCATTTGACATGAATGTCATCATCAACCTAAAGAAGTGTAGCACGATGTTTGAGAAGAAGGAACTAAGAGTCATTGTTCCATTGGATCCAATAGAGGGTGCACGGTATGCTAAACCAGAATGAGATTACTATGAGGATGATGATATCAAACCAATTTATAAGCTTACTACAGAGAAGGAGGATTGGATCAATCCTACCACGGACGGAAGAGTTACTTGTGGAAAGGGAAGCTCCTACAACTCAAATTCAGATGAGGAGCTTGAGAACTGGAAGAATAGATTGCACAAAGTATCAATGCTACAATGCAAAACACTAACTAAATCAATCTGGTGTATATCTACTAAGGTACAAAATTTACCATATTATGATGGCTTAGAAGATGCAAATTTGTTCCTTGATAAATTTGAAAGGGCTGTACCAAAGGAGAATCGGTTCCAAGCATTGGACATCACACTGCAAGCTACACCTGCTAGATGGTGGAGTACACGTAAGAACAATTTTGCAAACTGGAAGGAGTATCGAAGGATGATGAAGTTACGATTTGTCTATGCAAATAATCGCATTACTGAAAAATATACAGGGAAGGATGATCCACACAAGAATCTGACTCGTTGGATGAAAGCATGGGGAGAGGAACCACAACATGAATGGGTGCATATATTCTGCCACAACTTGGATACTATTCTAAAGAATCGGTATTTAGAAATAGACTTGTGACATGGAACTGTGGAGTGGGATATTTTGAAGGAAATATTTCTTCTAACATTTAGTTTGAGGAGGGATTTGAATGTATTGATGAAGCATTATAGTAAATCAAGGTTGAAATATTCAAAATGTGTGTACAGCCTATCACATGGGTACAACCAGACTGGAGTACGCAGTTACACCATGCTCTAAAATTCTACAATGTTACCACAGAAGAAGGTGAGGAAGACCGAGAAATATCAATATCCCTGAGTCAAAAGGACATCGTGAAGTTGTTGGGCCTAAGGTAGAGGTTCCTAAGTTTCAAAGCCATTAAATACTAATTGAGTGAACATTGGGTTAGAAGCATAGCCGAAGTTCGTGAATATAGGCAATTACTGGGATGAAGACACGGTTGACAAAGTTATGGAATTGTTACTTGAATATCAAGACTTGTTTCCCACAAAGTTCTCTGATCTGAAGGGGATTGCAGGTGATTTGGGCATTATGAATATCAATCTAAAGGAATATGTGAAGCTCATAAAGCAGCGCACATACCAATTGAATCCTAAATACAAAAAAAAGGTGCGCAAAGAATTGGATAAGATGCTCATGGTAGGAATTATTGAGCTTGTAGAAGAATCGGATTGGGTTAGATCTATGGTGGTTCAGGAGAATAAGACAAAGGGAAAAATTAGGATCTACGTAGATCTAAAGAATTTGAATGATGCTTGTGTGCATGATCCATTCCCTACGCAATTCATAGATGAAGTCTTGGAGAACATTGGTGGTCAAGAAGCATACTCTTTTACAGATGGATTCTCAAGATATCACTAGATCAAGATCACACAAGAAGATCGAAGTAAGACTGACTTTGCCACATAATGGGGCTCTTTCAGTATACAGTTATGCCCTTTGGACTTAAGAATGCCCCTGCGATATTTTCTAGGGTGGTAGTCATAGCCTTTAAGGAATTAATTCAAAAAAATTTGGAGGTATGCTTTGATGATTCGATGGTGTTTGGGTTAGTTAAAAAGCATGTTTCAAGTCTTCACCTAATGTTGGATACTTGTAGGAAGTATCATATCTCCCTAAATATGAAGAAGTGTATATTTTGTGTACCATATGGGATACTTTGAGTCCACATTGTTTGCAAGAAGGGGGTTGACAGTGGACCCTATTAAAATTGCAGTGATTATCAATTTGGAGCCTCCGAGGAATGTAAAATAGTTGTGTGCTAAATTGCACCATACATGATACTATAGAAAGTTCATTAAGGTATATGCGCAGATCATTGTGCCCATGGAGAAATTATTGAAGAAAGATGTGACATTTTGCGGGGATGATGATTGCCAAAAAATCTGAGATGTTTTGAAGGAAAAGAGTGTTATAGGACCTATTCTAGTATTCCGCAATTGGAAGAAAGAATTCCATGTACACGTGGTTGCATCCTGCATAGTGTTAGGAGTAGTTTTAACCCAACTAAGTGGATGAGATATTGACCATCCGATTGCATTTGCAAGTAAAACATTGTCTAAGGTAGAGAATAATTATTCAACCATGGAGTGAAAAGGGTTGGCAATGGTATATGCGCTCCAAAATTTTAGGAATTATTTGTTGGGTTCGCACTTCAAAATGTATACACACCATTCATATTTGAAGTAACTGGTCAAGAAGCCTATGTTTGGGGTGGGAATTTGTAGGTGGTTACTGTTATTTTAGGAGTATGACTTCAAAGTAATTGTGAAGCTAGGGAGATTAAATATTGGACCAAATCACCTTTCACATATTGAGAATGGAAAAGAACCTACAAGTCTTGTTGAATGATTGCTTGATGTACAACTCTTTATTGTGTGCTTTACATGTGAACATTTTGTAGATATCATCCAATTCCTATCTACAGGTGTAGACCCTGAAGGATATACGACACAAAAGAAGAATTAATTGGTGGTTAAGGTCGCAAATTCATCCATAATTATAGGATACTTTGTATAAAATAGGCTTAGATGAAGTTCTACGCATGAATGTATCAATTATGAAAGACAAAATATCCTCATTGAAGCACATGGAGGAGTTTCTGAAGGACATTATGATGGAAGAGAGAATGCGCAGAAGATCCTATGCGCTAGGTTGTGGTGGCCAACTATGAACACAGATTCAAAAGAGTACTGTAGGGCATGCAATGTTTGTTAAAAGATCAGGAATTCATCGCGAAGGGATGAATTACCTCTTAACCCTCAAGTCTCGTTATAGGAATTCAAAAAATGGGCAATAGATTTTGTGGGAGCTATTCAGCTACCAGGAAGGAAGACAAGAGAGCACTATATCATCACAGTGACAAAATACTTAACCAAGTGGGACGAGGCATAGCCCATGAAGGATTGCAGTGCAACTATAACTATGAATTTTATGTTTGTGTACATTTTGTCTAGATTTCACTGTCCTAATATTTTGAAGAGCGATAGGGGTTCGCATTTCCTGAATGAAACAATTGTTTCTTTGCTTGAAGAATTCCAGATGTATCATTAGAAAAGCACATTGTATCATCGTCAAGCAAATGGAATAGTTGAAGTTTTCAATAATATCTTGGAGAATGCTTTGAAAAATATTTGTAATGTGAATAGGAATGATTGGGATGTGTGCACACCAGTTATACTTTGGGCATATAGAACTACCTGTAAGAATTTGACTGGATAGACACCATTTCAACTAGTTTATGGATAAGAAGTGGAGATGCCAATGGAGTACATAGTGCCCATTTTGAGGACTACTGCAGTCATAGAGATGCTAGATCGAGATAAAATGGAAGAATTCCTCACATAGATACATGAGTTAGAAGAAGGTCGCTTCCTGGAAGGATTTCATCAGCGGGTGGAGAAGGCTCGATAAAAGGTTTGGTATGATTGCCACATTAATTAGTGCACCTTTAAAAATGGATATTTAGTGTTGATGTATGATAGAAGGTTTACTAAGTTCCAGGAAAGTTTTAGATGCATTGGTTGGGACCATACGTCGACAAGGATATTACGGATGGTGGTGTAGTTCAGCTCATCAAGATGAATGGGGAGCTATTTCCAGGAAGAATCAATGCGAGTTGGTTGAACTTGTATAGGGGCGATCATGCCCCTCAATAATGACTATATGGATGCAGGACAATATTATTACTTCAAGAAGTTGTAAAGAAGTGTGGGACTATAAACTCTGTTTCCATGAGAAAAGTTTGGCAAAGATATTGGGCTGCATGTTGGTTAGGAGAAAGGCATAAATGGCAACTGCGATGAAGGAGTTTCACTGATAAGATGGGTCTTACATAGCCTGGCCATAAAGTGATCATTGAAAGCACTATAGATGATTGAATGGTTATTTTTCCATTAAAGGGAGCAGGGGGGAAAGCATTTAAGGAGAATATCTTAGGAAATCTGCAACAAAAAGAGAATTAATGAAGGAGATCTGGAGGGAACCCATGGATTTTAATTCAAAAAGGGCTATAAATATAGAATCCCACTCCATATTTGAACACTTTTCTTCCAGAAAGCTTGCCTTGAGATTTTACACCTATGTTTGAGCCAAGACGTTTGTTGCATGTCTAGAAAAAATTGGTAAGAGGTAGAGAAGGAGTTTTCACAAAAGGGGCTTAGGTTTGAGGCAGATTTTCCTAAGTGGAAGAAGAAACTATTCTGGGAGAGCCTTGACAAGATCAATACAATGCCACGAGTCCCTACCACAGTGCTTAGGTGCAGAGGCCAAAACCTACTGCCTCCATGGAAGGAGAGAAGAAGCAAAAGGAGCCACAACAAGTTATGGTTTGGAAATTTCTACACAAAAATACAAATGAGATTAGACTGAAGGGTCGTCCAGATAAGAATAAGTAGCTGATGGAACCACTAGATCTAGATGAACAAGATCTTACTAGGGGGGATGAATATATTAGCATAGAGGGCGATTACTTAGCTACCACCTTATGTACCCCCTAGGAAATCCACTTCCAAGGTCTCTAAGGACCCTGACTCACTGAAATGCAAGGTATTCACACCAATTTTTCCTGAGAAGGTACCTATTGAGGGCGAATTGTTTGCCTGGGTACCATTTCTAAAGATGGAGGACTAAGATTTGAGTGATCATGTGAAGTTTCCTAATCTGATTAGGAAAATTGGTTTTGTTGTGTTAAATTCCTTTCCAAAATATGTTAAATTTGCTTAAGGATTCATGAGATTATTTGAAAGTTTAAACATGGGTTTTTGAGTGCTTTTATGTAAATTTTGTGTGCAGATTAACAAAACAAATGACTAAACAACAACATATAACAGACAAAAACATCACCATAAAAAATATTAAAATAGCACATGATGAAGGAGTTCACCCCTCCTGGGCTACCTCTCCTTGGTTCTGCTTCTAATTGCTTCGCCCTCTCTATTATGATAAAAAAATGTGAATACATCAGTTTAAAATGCTCAAAAAGCTCTTAAACATGTTCCAATGGCTCCAGAATGCCAAAACATTCCTGTATAACCTCTTTCTGCCTTTGATTTGGTCAAAAACTAAAGAAGTTTTGGCCTTTCCCAATCTTCTACTAATCGCACTGCAAATTCCCCAAAATGTGGCACCATCCTACAAACATGCCCCAAAATGCACTAATAGAGCAACAATTTCACCGAATTTCAGGCAAAATTGTCAAACGTTTTAAATGTCCTTTAATGCCTTATATCCGAAAATTTTGGGCACATGGGGGTCCACGTTCCCATGGCTAAGGCCAATGGCCCGCCCCTGCTTTCTGGGCCCTCGCTCCCCTTCAGTAGTGGTCATATGTCCTGGTGTGACCAAGGGTCGGCCCACATGGGTTGGCCCTACCCCAAAATGGCGCGTTTATAGCATTCAAATATACATCGTGAACTTATAAGTTTAAGACTTATGTGTATGGCATATTGGTATGGCTCTTGAATTACACCTTGGTGGTCATGGGTTCAACCCCTACTACTTATGCCTCGACTTGACCCAAAATTTTGGTGGCCCTTAGGTTGCCAGATGGCTGCCTCTAGCTGGGCCATGTGTCAACCCGTGGTTGGTGTTTAGACAATTTAATGTCTTTAAATTGTCAATCATAAATTATCAACCAAGGTAGGTATACTGATGAAGTACAGGTGCACTATATGTGCTAGAAGTTATCTCTTATGTTGTTATGTTCTTGTTAGGATATAAACTTAAGATTAGTATGGAGATGGTGTCATTAACTATATTAGTGTCTCAATCCCTAAAGTTATCACTAATTTCTTATGATTTATTCTCTATTGAATCAATTTATGGATGATATGAGAGTGATTCTAGATTAAATTTACTTGTGTTAGACACTTTTGGAATTTTGTCTTGAATTTTTATGATGAAACTCTAGTTTACTAAGTGCAAGAGAAACATATTCTATCAAACTATAAAGGAATATTGTCTGAATTCAATTGCTAAGGAGAAGGCTCTCACTCTTTTGCTTATTCAATTTCATCCAAACAAGACATTCTGAACTGGAACTACACTATGAAGTAAACACAGTTGGACTACAGTAGATAAAAATAAATTAAAATAGCCACAATGTACCAGACGGAAAGAAAATCAAATAGCAGAGTTAAACTAGGTATAAAGAAAAGGAAATTGCTCATGCATATAACAATTCACTGGCGAACTCATCATACTGCATTTCTTCACACAAAATAGAGTATTCAAGTAATGAAAGAAATCTAATTGAAATCAGTTAAAGACCTGTTACTAATCGTAGGGGCCCTCCATGAATCAGTCAACAATCACCAATCAACGTAGCGCATACAAACATCAAACCAAGTATATTACTTGCAAAACGAAACTTAACAAATTGTTCTAAAATATTACATCATCCAACATGCACTCAAAACAAAGTGTGACCATAGTTTTATAATAAGTCTTCATCATAAGAGAATAAGCATTTCAAGCCTAAATATATTTATTTCAATCAAACTATATTGCTAAACAATCGATTTGCTATTCCTAAATAAAATCGATAAGATTTTGTTGAAACTTGGATTCTGTCCAGCAACAATCTTGTAGTTGAATTTGGGGTTTGATCGTGATATCCTGTGAGCATCTTGATGAATTGGTTCAAGGGAATAGGAAGGAATCCATGAGGGGACCATTCCTTATCCATCTATTTGTTTTGTCACTGAGCTGGAGCTTTTGAACCTTGAAAACAATGGAGGTAGCTGTAGAAATCTGGATGAGATACAAAAATAGACTAATTTCGTAACCGAATGCATTCTTTAAAAACAAAATAGGGTATATAGATAGACATGAAGAAGAAGACATGTAATTTCTTACCTTTAACAAAACCTTGTGTCTATTGCATTATTTAGGTGATAAGTATAGGAAAAGAGAGGAAATATAGGCAAAAAGGGATTTCAAGGTAAGACAATCTTTGGACTCTACATTCCCCCATGCTGGAGATTTTGTATGTCCTCATACACTTCATCATTATGACTCACTTGTGCCTTCTGATCATCACCTCCAAGATTCACTTTCTTATTCTTTATGGCAGCTACTGGCATCCTTGGTTTTCTCATGAGAATTTTGTATTTTAAGTTGATCATTTCTCTCTGCATTGTCCCATTTTCCTTCTTTAGCTTTTTGTTCTTTTGTACCACAAACTTAAATGAAGGATGAGATTGTCACTTTTTGCAATATGGATCTCACTTTGTGCCTCCAATTCTTGATTCTCATTCTTGAGATATCTGTTCAATGTTTCCAACTCAGAAATATCTTAGTTTAAATTGTTTGAGGCTGAAGGTTTTTGTGGTTAATTTAACTGATTGCTCTCTTCTCCAAGACTTTGAATTGTTTCTTTAGTTTTTGTCTCTTTTCTCTCCAATGACTCTATATAGTTGTAAATCTCTTGCTAAATAGGGTCAACACCCGGACTATGCACTGGGCTTCTTAGAGGTGAGCTGCAAGGTGGTGGTGACACTCTTAGTGATGATTTTGGTGATCCTTTTGGAGAACTTTCAAGGTTTTCAGCTGGCTCATTTTCCTCGAGATCGATGTATTTTGTAGCTTTTGAGACTACTTGTTGCACTGTGCTAAACCTTGTACTCTTCCTTAGTCCTGAGGTTTGTAATCCATGTACTTTCCTTCTTTTAGTTTCTAATATTTCTTCTTGAGGAAGGGTCCTGGTTTGTGGTATTTCCTTTATTCTTTTGCTAACTTTCTTCCTTCTAAGATTTCCATTTTTCATTCTCTGCAAAATATCCACTATGGACATCTCTTCTTCTGATAATTCTGGGTGGGTCTGGGTTCTTTCTCTTTTATTACTTCTATTGTTCTCTTCCTTTCTCTGAGGGTGCTACTATTGTTGGCTTGTTCTGGGGATCTTTCTTCAAAATGGTTCCTCACCTGAAAACTTTCCCAGTTATCCCCTATACGCCGAAGATGGAACTCAACCAATATCTTTATCAAGCCATGATAATACATGGTATTTTCTATAAATTGAATTCTCTTTTGAACGTTTGTGGACATTTTCTTTAGACTATGTAAGAGAAAATAAGGATGATTCATCTGGTGATCTTCAAGAAAATGCTCCATCATCCTAACATAGTAAAAATACATATACCCATGTTATAGAGAAAAATGACCTCCTCATAAGCTCAAAGGGGAAAGACATGATGGCTGAAGCAATGACCAAGTTCACAAGGCTTGTTTCCACAATAAAATTGCATATACACTAACAATATGCTTTATAAAGCTTCTCTGCAAGCCGAAGGGAGTGTTAGTGACCCCAGTAACTCTACTTGTTAGTTCGGGGACAACGTTAGTGAACCCTAATGAAGATCTAAAGGTAAAAGGAGTGAATTGACTAAGAAATACCCCTACATTCTCTCCTAAATCTACTCAGAAAAGCAATGAAACATCAAAGTTCGACCTATTTGAGGGATTTCTAATCCTAATGAAGAAGGAATATGGGAAAGAGCTCAAAATAATGTAAACATCATTGCTTTTACCTAAGGAAACTCATGGAGAAACTTGGAAACCCTAACCTCAAATGCTACATAAGCAGAGCTAGGGCTATTGTGATAAAGGTCAAATCATTTGAAAGGATAGCTTATTTGATTGTCAAGCATAGTCTCAAATCTAAGCATAAGAAGTTGGTAAGAAGGGGGAGAGAGAGAGGAGCTGGAGGGGTAAGGGAAGGTTGATGCAACAATGGTTGTAATCACTCCTTCAAAATTACTATAGAACTACAATTATACTATCTACACCATGGTGTTGGTACTATCATTCATTTATTTGTTTGTCCAATGCCTTTTAGCATGAGTAGCTTAGTTATGTGTAACTAGATGTCTTTGGTATATTCATGCATTAATTGTCAAGGTTTTATGTTGTTATTACACTTGTCTCTTCTATGTGTAGGACTTGATCTAGAGCCGACTCAAGCGACTTCCACCTAGCTGCATTGTGCTCTCTAGTAAATCTATAGTGAGACTCAATGTAATGAATTTGTTTTTCTTTGATAGTTAGTTATTGAGTATGGACATGCATGTAGCTTTGTGATAGCTGCAGATAATCTTACAATCTACCAAGAGTCATGGGAAGACCCTTGAGAGTTTCTTCATTCTCCATACACCCTGCATTTAACCATATACCAGAATTGGTGACTCCATTGGAGACTACACTTTAGTTCCCGGATTACCTAAAAATTTCTTGGTTTCTCCTCCTTCTAGACCTTCTTGTACTTCTTCATTCCTTTTCTGACGTCCTTGTAGCACTCTTCTTTCATTGCTCGGCCCTGGATCTAATCCCCAAAACCCTGTTTTGAAGTATTTTCCCTCACTAACGCAGGTTAGCAGTGTAAATAAAGCTTTATAAAGCTCTGTGTCTGCACAAACAAAGTCTTAGTGCCTCCAATAACTCCCTGTGTCCTCTAGCAGAGAGCGTTAGTCACCCAATTTTTGATATACAACTATGTCTGGGACCTTAAAGTGTTGGGAAACTTGCTTCTGGACTGATAAGGGATCTGTAGATGTGTTTTGTTTGCAAGATCTGTGTCCTGAAAGAATTTTTTTAAGAAAATACCTTTTCTTCTTAAAAGCTTTTATTTTCATAAAAGAAAAAATCGAAAATTTTTATTAGTTTTTCTACTTAGCTGGTTAAGCAATGCATTATTTGTTTTTAGTAGTTGTTAGATAGCATTGAAAACTTATGTCAGTTATGATAGCGTTGTAATGAATAGGATGCATGGAATGAATATTGATGTATGAAAGACTCTTCTTTTGTAAAAAAAAAAGCTTATTCATTGAAATTGAAAATTTACAACAAACGTCTTTTGCATGATTTGAGTCAGAGTCACACCAAATATCATACGTCAACACCCCTAAGACTCTAACAAAGTACACTTAAAATCTACCTAAAGTCAACCAGTAACTCTTTCTAGATCAAACAAACATTAGTTTAGGCTAGGATCTTGGGATAGGCAGTGTGAGTAAACTGCCCAAGATCATAAACCAAAACTAGTGTCACTAAAAGAGAGAAAACCTTTTGCACTCATACTACTAGGTGTTGAGTCATGGAAAAGGTATGAATTTGCTATTAATTTATTATCCTTTTCCCTTATTCTCATCCTTTCTATATCTCAATGCACTAATCTATTAAGGAATTATGGTAATCAATACAGAAATTACTTGCAGTTATGCTTTGGCTAATTATCATCCTTCTTTATGCAGGAAAGTACGAAGAGGGATAATTGTTGTTCCCTAACTAAGGGACAACGAAAAAGTAGCAAGCTAACAAAGGATGTGGCAGTTGCAGATACGTCCAAAAGAAAATCAATAGCATTAGCACAAGAAGGGAAAGATGTCTGAACTTAGCAAATTGTGTGAATCCCTTAGGATCTCTCTCTTTTTACCCCTTTCTCATTATAAAAGGAAACGACTGTAACCAGGAAGAGGAAGACTATTTTTATTATTATTGTAATTCTTAATTAGAAACTTTCATTGTAGCGAAGAACGCAAATACGTTGTAATATTCTTTGATGATTAATATATAAGAGGAGTTGTTGTTCCTTTTCATTTATCTAAAGTAACCAGCAGTGTACGCTGGTGGCTAAGGGCCCAGCTTCTGGTGGAATTAATTGCTTCACCTCTGTTATATATTTTCAATTATTACAAGTGTGCCCGTTTGATATTATTATTTCTTTTTGTTATTATTATTTCATTTTTGTTCCTTATTTCTTTGCGTTGGTAGAATAGCTCTGTTTTATATCATTTACAATAGTGTTGTTTAATTAGTTTCCTTTCACTTCAGATTGATTTTCCTAGATGAATATCCTCCTCGATGTAATCAACTATAATGAGAATTAACTAATGTTGTTAGTCTCTCAGATTGATGTCATCGTTGTTTTACAGACTAGTGCATTTGATTTAAATTCAATCAGTTTCTAAGAGAAGATTTATCACTGTTGTACTCTTAATTGATACTGTTGTTACTTGAATTTCATATTGTTGTTACCTGAATTGTTGTAGGATTTAATCTCATTAAAGGATTGAGTTTTCTTTTAATTGAAATTAGAATTTACTTATTGCATCCGTTTTCTCTTGTATGTAAAAGATCTATACAGCAATTTAGAAGCATTAGTCTCTGAGATAAATAGCCGCCACATACTATGTACGCTCTTGAAATAGAAAGACTTGCCCAGATTGATAATTAATGTGAAGATAATTAGGAGTTAAACAAGCACCTTTTATCACTCAACATTTTGGCGGCATTGCCGGGGAGAGTGTAGCCATTTCTAAGGAGTAACATACATCTGATGATTGTTTTTGAAGAAGAATTGGGTTTTGAAAATGGAAGGTAAGAGCCTATGTAACGAGAAAGTAAAGTTCTTGCTCCTCTGCCTGCTTGTCAGCACAATTACAGAAATTTGAAGTAGGTATTTTTTGCTTGCCTGTTAGGAGAGAACTGGGTATTAAAAATGAAAGGTAAGAACCTATGTACAGGGCATGTAAAATGCTTGCTCCCCCCACCCGCTTTCCAGCAGAACTTTTAAAAACTTAGGATAGAGATAAACATTTGAATTGTTTGCATGACTAAGAAGAAAAAAACCCGAAAAAAATCCAATTCCACTACCCAAACCAGACAGATCAAAGGGATCGGTGACCCTTGGACAATCAACATTCATAGACGACAAATTAAAGAAAGTTGAATCTCAGCCATCCATAGGTACTAGAAACATTGCCTCCAAACAACCTACTGTCTCCCTTCGGGCCACAGGCTCACCATCTATAGCCTACGCTGAGGTCCATCGCAAAATAGTGGGAACTGAGTAGAGTTTTCAAAATATTGAAAATTCGAGCCCAATTTCCTCACAAGAAGGGAATTCTTGTAACATTCATGAAGGAGGAGGAGAAATAGGGGAAACAAAGGAACCGAGATCCCCTTAAGTAGTAATTCGACAAAGAACACCTAGTATCCCAGATCGAGGGAGTGTTGTTAAGATCATTCCCAACCCTTCTAATAATCCTAGGAATAACTCTCTAGAAATCCCAGAAGGGTATTGGCACATATCCATTCAAATGGCCAACAACCGACGAGCACCTCAGACCTCTACATTACAATATCCCATCGTTGACACAATTGTCAACGCACCCATGAAAGCCATCCCTCTCAAAAATATTCCTACCTTTCATGGATTAACATTAGAGGATCCAGACACATTTTTGTTTGAATTTGATGTATTATGATGGGATTATGATTATACCACTGACCCCCAAAAACTGAAACTATTTCATTCCACATTGAAGGGAGCAGCCTTGTGATGGTTTATGGGATTTGGTGGGGGAAAATAAATGATTGGGATCAAATGAAAAAAAATTCCTAAAAAAATATCAGGACTATTGCAGATCTAGGGAATTGAAAGATGAAATATTTCAAATGATAGCAAGACCCGATGGGACAATAGAAGAGTATGTAGAACGCTTCCAATATAACCTCCAAAGATCCCCCTATGCAAATCTACCTTTACCTGATAATGTGTTGAAAACTACACTAATTAAAGGGATGAAAGAACAATGCATAGAAACATTAAATATTATGGGTAAAGGTGACATATATCAAGAAGATTATGCTGACATTATTAAATTTTGTATCAGATGCTCAAGAGGAAGTACAAGACTGAAACCAAAAGAACGCGACATGCCCACCAGGGATAGCAAAATCTCTGGCGGAACTATCACTCGTATAGAAATCGGCAATCTGCTAGAGGATTTTAAAACAAATATCTTGGGAACTTTTACCATGCAATTAGACATCATGTAGGCCAAGAAAAGATAGGCTGAAGTAGAACAGAACCCGGTGATATTTTTCCCGAGATGCAGGAAGAAGCATAGTCACAAAGAATGTCTGCTAGAATTGGTACAAACATGTGCCATATGTGCGAAAGATCACGCTACAAAAAGCTACCCATCACTACCAAGATTGAAGGCAGTCTATAAGGAGGAAAAGGAAGAAATAGAACTAGTCTACCTGCTAAATCAGTGTCACCAATGGCAACCACGACAAATAGGTACGCCAACTGATCCATCCTCTTTCTTTCAAACTTCACAATATAATTCGCAACAATATTCAAGAGCCACATGGCAAAATTAGCTACCTTTTCCAATTGGTCACAGTAACCATTCCCTATGCCACCTTGGCCCAACCAATCAAATCAAAGTAAAAATTGGCCAAATTCCTCTTACTTCCCACCATTTTGGAAAAACAATGCATATCAATCCCAATGGCCACAGTCGACTTCACAGAACCAAAACTAGCAGTCAAGCTGGCAAAGACCTACAAATCAGCCAGCAGGAACAATCCCCCTACCTCAGCCCACACTTCCAACACCCTACACATTGCAACAAAACCCTCAGACCAACCTATGACTTCATCTCCCAGCCCAACCCAACCCGAACCCCAACAACAAACCAGTTCAATCTTTGCAAATTATTGAAGGACTAGAGCCAAAAACTGAGTTAAGGGAGTGCAATGAGCTTCAATTAAGATCTAGGCGGATAATAGAAACAGAGGGGGATAAAAGTAAACAAATTGAAGATCAGTTACCTGTAGAACAAGCACCACAAGTGGAGAACATGGTTAAACAGAAAACTCACGATCAAATGATCACCTCTTCTCCACCATTCCCAGAAAGATTAATCATACCCCGCCCAATAGAATACCCAAATTTTGATCTTTTGGGAGAATTGAAAAATTTGTGTATAAAAATACTGCTCCTCCAGGCTATTCAGGACATTATGATTTATGAAAAAACTATTAAGAAATTGTTTTATGAAAAAGCCAAAGAGGAAAATAAAAAAATCCCAACTATCCATGTAGTCAATACCTTATCTGATTTACTATTAGGCAGAGAAACACCTGTAAAATATGAGGACCCAGGAAATCCTATAGTCACTATGAAAATAAATGGATGCTCCTTCCCCAATGTGTTAGTCGATTTAGGAGCAGCAACCAATATTCTTACAACCAAAACCTGTCAAAAACTTGGCATTGCATCCTTGGACCCAACCACAACCTTGTTGGAACTGGCTGACCGATCGGTAGTCAAACCAGAAGGCACATTATAGGATGTAATGGTGGCATTTGACTCTTGGGAATACCTTGCCGACTTTCTGATCATCAATCCTAGAAATTGACTCGATGGACATCCCCTAATTCTAGGCAGACCTTGGTTGGCAACTGCAAATTCTTACATAAGCTATCGAACAGGTAGCATGACTATAGAAAGAGGAAGCAATGTGAAGAATTTAGCCTTATATCCTCCAACTCAGCCAAGTTTAACAATAATCAAAACTAGAAAACAACATGTATCATATCTAACTGAAAACATTAGATCACCACTAACCATAGAAGATGCTCTCGAATTTAAATATCAAATAAAATATGACATCATTAACAATTACATTAACCAACTAGAGGCCGTATCCCATTTAAAATGTCACATGATCTAAGCAGCCCTTGATAATGAAATAAAAGAAGATCCCTTAAAAGATATTAACGATCAATCAATACCAACAACTTTTGTTTATAACAACAAAACCATAGAAATTGAGCTAGGAAAAACTTTGAATATTAACAAAAATCTGACTGCTAACCAAGAGCAGAAGCTTGTTCAACTCTTGAGAAAATATAAAGAGGCCTTTGCATAGGATTACCCAGACATGAAAGGGATTGATCCCCAATTATGCATGCACTACATTTATACAGATAAATATGCCAGGCCTATTCGACAACCTCAACAGAGGTTAAATCCTCATCTTAAAGATATTGTTAAAGCTGAGTTACAAAAATTGTTAGATGTAAACTTCATCTACCCCATATCTAACAACAAATGGGTCTCTCCATTAGTAGTGGTGCTGAAAAAGAATGGAAAGTGGCGTATATGTGTTGACTATAGAGAGCTTAATAAAGCAAGCCAAAAAGACCATTTTCCCCTTCCATTCATTGACCAGGTCTTGGACACATTGGTAGGAAAAAAAATATTTTCTTTCCTAAATGGCTTCAGTGGATACAATCAAATTCAGATTGCCCCTGAAGGTTAGGATAAGACTACCTTTACCTGCCCTTGGGGAACATTCACTTACAGGGTCTTACCTTTTGGGCTATGCAATGCACCTACCACATTTCAGAGAGCTATACCCAGCATTTTTTCAGATCTGATAAATGAAGGGCTTGAGGTATACATGGATGACTTTATACCTTACTTAGATGACTTCGAGCCAACATTACAAACATTAGAGAAAGTTTTGCAAAGATGCATTGCCACTAGACTCTGTTTAAGCCATGAAAAATGCCAGATGATGATGACCGAGGGCCTTATCTTGGGTCACTATATCTCAACAGCTGGAATCTAGGTAGATCCAAAAAAAAATTAGATAATTATTTTAATACCTACCCCTTCCACACAAATTGAATTATGTATTTTCTTGGGATTTTCTAGCTATTATAGAAGATTTATAAAGAATTTTTCTCAAATTGCTGCACCACTATATGCATTAACAGGAAATTTTGATTTCATTTCGACTGATAAATGTGACACTGCTTTTGAAGATTTAAAGCAACTTGTATCAATAACCCTAGTACTAAGGGGCCCAAACTAGGATTTGTCATTCCAGATTTCATCCGATGCTTCAGACACAAGCATTGCAACAATTCTCCGCCAGGAGGAAGATAAAAAGCCATATGCAATATACTATATCGGCAAAATCTATCTCCTGCTAAATTAAATTATACTGTTACTAAAAAATATTTTTTGGCTGTAATTTATGCTATCAATAAATTCAAACATTATATAGCAGGATACCCTGTGGTTTTATACACTGATCACTCTGCTATTAAATATCTAGCTAATAAACCTGTTACAAATGGAAGAGTGACAAGATGGTTGATTCTTTTACAAGAATTCGATATCACTATCAAAGATCAACCAGGAAAAGAAAATCCAGTAGTAGATTTCCTTTCACATATGCCAAAGACAGATGACTTCGCAACAGTAGAAGACCAATTTCCTACTGAACATTTATTTGCTGTAACCGTGAAAACACCATGGTAGGCGGATGTCGCAAATTACTTGGCAGTAGGAAAGTTACCCAAGCACTTGACGCCTAATGAAAGAAAACAAATAGTACAGCGTAGCATGCGATTCTCTTGTATCAGAGCCTATTTATTTCATACAGGGATCGATATGCACATTAGAAGATGCATCAGGGAAGACGAGATCTTCGAAATCCTGAAAGCTTGCCACGATGGGCCTTACGGTAGACATTTTGAAGATCGCCAGACTAGTCACAAGGTACTATGAATGGACTATTATTGGCCCACCATTTTTAAAGATGCCAAGAATTTTGTCCAAACATGTGACAGTTGCCAAAGAATGGGACGCCTTGGGTAGTTTGATGAGATGCCCCTGCACCCATAGATAGTCATTGAACCTTTTGAGTGATGGGCGTTAGATTTCATCAATCTAATAAACCCATCATCTAATAAAAAGACATATAAATTAGTTGCAACAAAGTATGTGACTAAATGGGTGGAGGTAAAGGCACTACCAAGGGCAACAGAGGACTCAATAATCCACTTTCTCTTCCAACTATTCATGTGATATGGCTTGCTCAGAGAGGTAATTACTGATGGAGGACCAAAATTCATAGGCCATAAGATTGCTGCAACATTAAAGAACCATCATATCATGCACAAGATCACGACTCCATACCACCCGCAGGAAAATGGCTAGGTAGAGAGCACTAATAAGGTAATCGAGGCAATACTCACAAAGATAGTCGCATCACATAGACATGACTGGGCTACCTGATTGCCCAAAGCCTTGTGGGCATACCACACGACATGGAGAAATACCACGGGATATTCCCCATATCAACTAGTGTTTGGCAAAGAACCTATCTTCCCAATTGAATTTGGAATCTAGACATTAAGGATAGCTTAGGAGGTAGGCTTGGACTTAAACAAGGCACAGATTAGTAGGCTACATCAAATCAATGAATTGGATGAAATCCAGCTATCAGCTCTTCAGCACACTGCACACTACACTGTCCAACAACAACGAGTGAAATGGCATGATACCCTTATCAAAAATAAAATATTCCACGAAGGAGATTGGGCACTCCTGTATAATTCTAGGTTCCAGGATTTATTAGGAAAACTCTAGACCAGATGGTTAGGACCTTATGAGATACAAAAGGTGCATGATAATGGCACTCTCACATTAGCCACCATTAATGGGTCTAGCTATTCTTTTAAAGCGAATGGACATCGAGTATGACTCTATCACAAACCACTTACTAGGGAGTCATTTTGCCAACAATTACGGGAAGATTCCACCATACAAATTCTTGCTGAGGAGGGAAACCCATCCTTAGCACCGACCCAGTGACTAATTCATTTGTTTTTGAAATTTGTACATAAATTTTTCTTTCTATCCTGATTGAATTTGCTTATATAGATTGTATAAATGCTCTTTTTTTCTACTTTTCCTTTGTTGTTCCCTTTAAGGAACAATTGTTGTTCCTTTTGTGAGTACTAAAGAAGGTATGCTTTTGATGATTATTTCAACATCTTTTCATTAGAACTTACAAACTTTTTTGCATCATGAGCTCAAAAAATGATAAAGAATTGTAATAAAACATGTGAGATTAATATGCAAGACGAAAATGCTGACAATTTTCATTTCCTTATGCAGGAAGGAGGAAAAACGAGAAGTTGTCGTTCCAAAGGAAAGGACAAGGACGGGTTAACCGCTGTCCCTTTGACGGGAGACCATATGCAAACAAGGCAAAGCTAATCAAAGCGAATCAGCCCAAGGAAGGAAGTGGAGGTATCAGCTCGACGCAGGAAAGAAAAGAAATGACTGAGGACTAACGGTTCAGCGGATCCCTCAGGATCGATCGATGTTTTATTTATTTCTACACTCAGATATTTCCACCATCACCCTTATAAAAGGGGAAACACTGTTAGCTCGGGAGGAGAGTTAGAGGTTGTTATGCTTTTACGTAATTTCTTTTAAGGTCAAAACTTTGATCATCGAGTCTCGTTAAGAACTTCTCTACTGTAATTTCACTTTATGAATTAATACACACTTGGTTATTATTTCATCTTTGAGCCTAGAATAACTTCAAGTGGTGTACTCCTGGAGGCTAAGGGCCCGGCCCTGGAGGACACTTGCTCCTGTACCATTACATTTGGTTTATGCGTGGTTTTCTTATTGACATTATTTGGTAATTTGATGTGTTCTGTAAGTTTACATCACATGCTCTGTTAAGTTTAATTTATAAAGGTTTCTAAAGACAGAACTGTTGTATTGACTCTGCATCATATTACTGTTCTTTTAGGTGTAGATATAATACTGCTAGTCTTTACAGAATACTGTTATTGTTCCATTACAGAGCCTTTGTGTTGTGCACTTGTTCATTCACATTATGGAATTCATCTTGGAAGTTATGTTCTTTGCGATTGTTGGATTTATAAACAATGCTGTTCTATTTTGAAATGCAGTCGTACTCTTTCTAACTGAGGTGATAACTGGATCAGATTACTATTTAAGTGTGCTGTGTGTATATATGGTTTTCAAACATTGTTCCATAATTCAACAGTAATGAGTGCTATTCCATTTGTGTGTGTTACTCAATCCACCCTTAAGAGTGAAGGATTGCCGGTTGATTCCTGTAGATTACGATTAATGTATTCGATCTTATAGACTAAGGTGTTACTGCTTGTTAGACTTAGTTGTTGTTCTATTTCATAACTGCTGTTCCATTTCAGATTTGTTGTTCCATATCAGATATGCTGTTCGATTTCTTAATTGTGTTCCATTTCTTATTTGTCGTTCCATTTCTTGTTATTTGTTATTTTGGTGTGAAGAACAATCTCAGGCTGTAGTGAGCATTGACATCTACTGTCCGGCTCCCAGATCCACGATCTTTTCTCTAATTTCTTTTTCCATCAGTTTCCAAAGGGATGGGTTATTGCTACCAAACCCTTGACTAATAAATTGCTTAGTCTTCTGAATGTGTGATTTAATCTTTTGAAGTAGTTAAGCTGTAAACAAGCATCCGTTTACTTTTGTATTTTCAAACACTGTTCTACTAGCATTACTCTGGCAAATGATAGCCTCAGACTGAGACACTCTTTGAAATAACAAAATGTCCCTAGATTAACATATTAATGTGAGGTAATTAGAGGTGAAAGAGACCCTTTTTATAGCTCCACATTTTGGCGCCGTTGCTGGGGAAAGAGTGTAGCCATTTGTTCTTTTTTTCAGAGAAGTGTATGAAACTACTAGGGAAGAATTGGGTTTTAAATGGAAGGTAAGAACCTACGTGTGGAGCATGTAAAAGCCCTGCTCCTCCACCCGCTTTCCTATATATTTGCTGTTGTTTTGTTTGAGTAGAATTTAGTAGTTAATTTGAGTGCATGACTAAGCATAAGAAGCCAGAAAAAAATTCCAAACCTCTACCCAAGCCAGAAAAAGCTAAGGGGTCGGTGACCCTTGGCCAACTAACCTTCATAGATGAAATTACAAGAAAGCAGAATCTCAGCCCTCAGTAGGACCCAGGAAAGTTATTTCTAAACAACCTACTAGTTCCCTTCAGGCCACAAGATCACCATTTATAGCCTTTGCTGAGGTGCATAGTCAAATTGAAGAGCAAGACTTTCAAGAAATTGAAAATTCTACTCCAAAACTATTGCAGGAAGGGAATTTCAGTAATCTTTGTGAAGGAGGCGGAGAGGCAGGGGAATCCGAGGAATCGAGATCTCCTCTTGAGACAACTCACCCATTGAACAACCCAAACAAGGGAAGTGTTGCAAAAATCATCTTTGAAGAAACTCAATCTCCTCAGACATTAGGTAGTCTCATTATCCCAGATAGAGGAAGTGTTATTCAAACTATTCCTGTTAAATCCATTCCCTATCAACCTAGGAATACCCTCCTAGATATCCCAGAAGGTTATTGGCATATATTCGACCCAATGGCTCAAAACTAGCCAAACACTCGAACCTCTACATTACAATACCCCATAGTGGATTCTACAGCAAATGTGCTTATGAAAGCAATCCCTCTTCAACATATCCCTACATTCCACGGTCTTACATCAAAAGACCCGGATGCATTTTTATTTGAATTTGATGTACTGTGCAGGGGATATGATTACACCACCGACCCCCAGAAGCTGAAACTATTTCCCTTTACACTAAAAGGGGATGCTTTAAGATGGTTTATGGGATTAGGTGGCGGGGTTATAAATAACTGGGATCAAATGAAAGAATATTTTCTAAAGAAATATCAGGACTATTGCAGGTCTAGAGAACTGAAGGACAAAATATTCCAGATGATAGCCAAACCAAACGAAACATTAGAGGAGTATGTGGAATGTTTCCAGTATAATCTACAAAGATCTCCTTATGCATCACTTCCTTTACCTGATAATGTGTTAAAAACAACATTAATAAGGGGCATGAAGGAACAATGGATTGAAAGATTAAACATTATGGGAAAAGGAGATATTTATCAAGAAAGTTTTGTTAACATTATTGATTTATGTCTCAGGAGCTCAAGAGGCAGCACAAGAGTAAAACCGGTAGAACATGATCAGTTTGTAAGAGATAATAAAATTTCGATAGAAGGAGTAACCCGTGTAGAAATTGGAAATTTACTGGAAAATTTTAAAACTGATATACTAGGGACACTAACTACACAACTTGATATTATGCAGGCCAAACAGAAGCAAATGGAGGCAGAACAAAATTTGGCAATCTTCTGCCCCAGATGCAGGAAGAAGCATAGCCATAAGGAGTGTCCATTGGATGCAGTCCAAATATGTGCCATCTGCACAAAATATCACCTTACGAAGAGTTGTCCCTCACTTCCTGGATTGAAAGCAGTATATAAGGAAGCAGAAGAAAAGCCAAAAACGGTGTATTTGCTCAATCAGTGCCGTCCGTGACAGCCACGACAATCTGGTATGTTTCCAGACCCCAGTTCTTCTTTTCATCCTCTGCAGTATAATGCTCAATAGTATAATATGTGGCAAAGTCAATTCCAACCCCCATTTCCAAACTGGTCACCACAATCATTTGCTTCCTCAAACCCGTAGCTGAATCAGGCAATCCAATCTAGTTGGCCAAATCTTCCTTATACCCCACCATATTGGCAAAGTAACACATACCCAACATAATGGACTCCCCCTACTTCACAAAGCTCAGCCTGGCAGACAAACTGGCAGAGAGCAATGCATCAACCAGTAGGAACCATTCCGCTCCCTCAACCTACACTGTCAGCCTTACAACAAAATCCCCAGTCTAATCTGAAACTGTAACTCCCAGCCCAACCCAACCCCAATCCAAATAATAGACCGGTCCAATCTCTCCAAATCATAGAAACACCAAAAGTAGGAGCCGATCTGAGGGAGTGTAATGATCTTCAGTTAAGATCTAGACGTATTATTGAAACTGAGGGAGATAAGACAGTTCAGGTTGAAGATCAGTTACCCAGAGAACATCTGTCACAAGAAGAGGATGTCAATAAACAACAAACTCATAATCAAGCAACCACATCCTCTCCCCCATTCCCAAAACGATTAGTCATACCTCGACTTGTACAATATCCTAATTTTGACATTCTGGGAGAATTACAAAATTTGTACATAAAAATTCCATTCCTCCAAGCCATTCAAGACATCCCGATATACGCAAAAATTATCAAAGAATTATGCATAAAGAAACCAAGGAGGAATATAACAAATAATCCAAGAGTCCAAGTAGTCGGCACTCTATCCGACTTATTATCAAGAAATCCAATATCAACTGTCCAAATTTATGGTCAGACCCTGTCCAATGCCTTAGTTGATCTAGGAGCTGCAATCAATATCTTAACAACCACTACTTGTCAAAATCTAGGCATTACATTTGTAGAACCCACCTCTACCTTGCTAGAATTGGCTGACCGATCTGTGGTTAGGCCAGAGGGCACACTACATGATGTCATGGTCTCTGTTGACTCCTGGGAATATCCAACCGATTTTCTAATAATAAATCCCAAAACCCGACTTGATGGACATCCATTTATTTTAGGTAGACCTTGGCTTGCCACTGCCGATGCTTATATTGGCTATTGGCAATGAAATATGATCATAACCAGAGGAACATATATCAAGAACTTAGTTCTATATCCTCTAGCACAGCCAAGTGTCACAATAGTCAAAACTAATAGGCACCCTGTATCATACCTTACTGATAACATTAGATCTCCGTTAACTATACAAGAGGCACTTGATTTCAAAGACCAAACAGAAGACGATGCCATTAATAATTTCATTAGTGAAACTGAACTCACATCCCGCACACACTATCATATGATAAAAGCAACATTTGATAATGAATTAGAAGAAGATCCTCTAAAAGATACACATGATCATACAATACCTGTCACCTCTGTTGCAAATAGTAAAATTGTGGAAATTGAACCGGGAAAAACCTTAAACATTAATGCCAAACTCACATCCGAACAAGAAATGAAGCTCATCCATGTGTTAAGGAAATATAAAGAAGAATTTGCATGGGACTACCCTGATATGAATGGAATTGACCCCCAGTTATGTACACACCACATTTACATAGAGAAAGATGGGAGACCTGTTCAACAGTCTCAGAGGAGACTAAATCCTCATCTAAAAGATGTGGTAAAAGCTGAACTTCAAAAACTTTTAGATGCCAATTTCATGTATCCTACCTATGATAGTAAATGGGTCTCTCCGCTTGTGGTGGTACCAAAAAAGAATGGGAAATGGAGAATCTGTGTGGACTACAGAGAGCTAAATAAAGCAATACAAAAAGACCACTTCCCTCTCCCATTCATCGACCAAGTATTAGACACTTTGGCAGGAAAGAAATTCTTTTCTTTCCTGGATGGCTCCAGTGGATACAATCAGATTCAGATTTCCCCTGAGGACGAAGACAAAACTACTTTTACTTGTCCTTGGGGAACATTTGCCTACCGAGTTTTACCTTTTGGCTTATGCAATGCTCCTGCCGCATTCCAAAAGGCTATCCTTAGCATTTTTGCAGACTTAATAAATGAAGGACCTAAAGTATACATGGATGACTTTACACCATATAGAGATGATTTCGATCCAGCACTAAATACACTAGAAAGAGTCCTACAACGCTGCATTGCTACCAAGCTTTGTTTAAGCCATGAAAAATGTTATATGATGATGACGGAAGGACTTATCCTAGGCCACTATATTTCAACAGCTGGAATTCAAGTAGACCCAGCCAAAATCCAAATACTTTTGCTTATTCCCAATCCTACCACTCAAATAGAGGTATGCAGTTTTCTTGGATTTTCTGGTTATTACAGGAGGTTTATAGAACATTATTCGCATATTGTTGCACCTTTGTATGCACTAACTGGTAACATTGATTTTCTTTGGGCAGAAAAATGTGAACGTGCTTTCAAGGATCTGAAGAAGCGCGTATCCACAGCCCCAGTCCTTCGAGGACCAAATTGGGATTTTCCATTCCAGATACCATCTGATGCCTCAGATACAGCCATTGGAGCAGTCCTTGTGCAGGAGGAGGATAGAAAACCATATGCAATTTATTACATCAGCAAAAATCTATCCCCTACTGAATTAAACTAAACTGTTACTGAAAAAGAATTTCTAGCTGTAATACATGCTGTCAATAGGTTCAAACATTACATTACTAGATATGCCTTCAAGGCAAATGGCCATCGAGTTTGTCTCTATCGCAAACCACTCACTTGGGAGTCCTTCTGCCAGCAGTTATGCCAAGACTCTGATATGGAGATTTTGGGGGAGGAAGAGAAGTCTTCCTCACATGTAATTCACTAAGGAATTTATTTCTTTTTACAGTTTGTACATATTTTCTTTTCTTGAATCATTTTTTTATATATTTTTGAATCAATGTTTTGCTGTTACTATTTTTGTTGTTCTTTTTTTTCAAAAGAACAACATTTTCTTCTAGCTATTCCTTTTTCAAAAGAACAACCCCCTTTGGATCAGCCGTCATTTTGCTGTAATTTTGTTCTTTTTCTTTATTTCTATGTTCTGTTGTTCTTTTTCCAAAGCAACAACATTTTTTATTTCGGCTATTCCTTTTCCCAAGGAACGACATTTGCGTTTTCTGCTATTCCTTTTCCAAAGGAACAACATTTGTGGTCTTTTGTTGTTCCTTTTCTCAAAAGGAACACCACTTGCATGCTTTTGCTCTCCCTGTGAAATAGCTTGTTCCTTTTGCTGTTCTAAATTGAGGATTCTTATTGTTCCTATTCTTTCAAGTCTTTTAGAATACAACTATGCACTTATGCAATGGATATAAAATCACAACATACTAAAATCAGTCAATCATAAATCACTGTCTTTATAAGAAATTGCTCTGAATTGGTAAGAAGACAGAAGGAAGGACATGCTTATTCATCATCTTTTTCTATCATTGTTCTACTATTCTGCTCTGATTGGTTATCTTTATCATGTTGGTCCATTTTAATCCTCTTTGATTATTATTCAGGAATAAGAGCAAAGATTTTATATCTTCCTGTTGAGATGTTAAGACTTCTTCCACCATTCATACTCTTAAGGAGTGTTGAACCACCCTTTGTGTATAAATAGGGAAAGTACTTTATGAAAAAGAAAGAAGAAAGAGCAAACATGGCTTATAAATTGTCAAATGTAGGATAGAGGGTCTCATCAAGAGCCAACCTACCATGATCATGAGGAGGAAAGCGAAGTGACATTCCCACTATAGCCACCACACTAGGGATATGGTCCAAAAGGTATATCAAATAAGCAACCCTTGGAATAGGAGGTCTCATCACGAGCCGACCTGCCCACTTTTCGCTCCTTCCTCGTGAATGGCATTATTGCTAAATGACCACCAAGCCAGCATAATGGCCTACATTTTGACATAACACAACATTTCTTAAGCATACACAAAGGATCATGGTTCCATGGGTGAAATAAACAAATCTGCCAAGGTTATGGACACCTGTCGGCAGCAGAGCACTGTTAATGGTATTGAAGTCACATTATTTACACCAATAGGTAAGTTATTAGCACCCTTCTGTTTCTTATGCCTTAGTAATCAATTATATAATATTTCCCAAACCATACAACGCATGAATATATATTATCACCAATCATGACCGAACAATTGACAATGACCGCATGAGACTCTCTATTCACAGTAGATGTCTTATCCCCAACCTCGCATCATATCACCGCAGTCTCTTACGTATTAAGCGACACAACTCTACGCCTCGATTTCGGTAATTTGCTACTTTTGTAAACATGGCATATTGCCATACGCTATTCCTTAAGGACTCTGTTTCAGAGTGGGTGCTGCTCCTTTATTTGACGGTTGGGACAACCTATCACATTGCGGGGGAGGTTAAGCTCATCATTCCCTAGATTACGTGCCAGCTCACTATTTGGGAAGTTGTGTACTGCGGTATAACACGGCTCAACGGTATACTATTTTTTTTATTTTTTCTGCATGACTTGCTATTCATAAGCCATTTCCATTGTATACTCTGTAGCATTAGATTTTGAACGAGTCTTGCGTCTGCCAGCCTCTCTGTGTTTCAACAACACGAACAGCTATCGTTCCATTGAGAGTTTATAGTGAAACCATGGGAGGAAGATCGATTCAGAGAGAACCGCAAGTGTTAATAGTCTCTGGTGCTGCCTAGGAAATCCTGGCAAGAGTAGGGTGGCTGACTTATCTCAACTGCTTGCACGAATCTAACAAGACTGTGGCAATTGAATTCTTGCAGAACTTGCAAGAAGATCACTCCACAATGAGGGGGAGATGCATAGCAATCACTGACGACATAATCGCAGAAGTCTCAGGACTGCCAACCGCTGGACCTGTATGGACATTAAAAAAGGAGAGATTGCAGAAGATCATAGAAATCTTTCAGGATGAAGGCCAGAGCCTCACAATTAGAGGAAAGGGGGTTTTGCCAGCAGCACTAGGAGAGCCGTGGGTGGAATTGGCAAAGACCATTCAAAGCTACATCACCTGTGAAGGAAGAAAAGACGTGCTAAGACCATGACATCTTAAACTCTTAACTGTACTAAAGCAAAAATGCTTTGTAAATTTACCTGCATTTTTGAATTCATTACTTCATGACGTTGCACGGAGCATAAAAAAGGCACAGCATGTAGAGTCAGTTGTTAGTCATCATGGGTTGATTTGGTTAATAGTCAGCCATAGCCTCACCTAGTAGCAGAGCAGCTGGGAAGAGCTAATTTCCATGATAAATGGGGGATTGACCACACCATCCCCAAAATGTAAACATGCCACCAGTACACCCGAGTGTCCAGAAAAATCAAGGAAATCGGCAAAGCGTAAACATGCCACCGGTACACCTGAGTGGCCATAAAAACGTAGGAAATTGGTCTGGCTAGCACGACTAATAGGGGGGCTAGAGAAGCCCCAAGAAAACACCAGCCAACTGGTAGAAATAGAAGATGAGAAACCCCCATGGCCAGAAGGGGAGGACGATGAGAAAGGAGTGCAAGAAGAAGAAGAAGCCGAGCAATTTGAAGAGGAAGAAGAAAACGAAGAAGAAGTCGAGCAATCAGAAAAATAAGGAGAAAAAGAAGAAGAAGTCGAGCAATCTGAAGAAGAAAGAGACAAAGAAGAAGAAGCTGAGCAATCCGAGTAGGAGGAGGAAACTGAATAGCAGGAAGGTAGCCCATTGCAGGACCCACTAGGAGAAGATGAATTGTCCAATATGGGCGAATATGGCCAACCTTCCAGTCCATCAGACCTCCATGCCGAAGAGAAACCCCAGGAGGGAAATGCACCTGAAGCATCACATGCAAAGGAGGTAGAAGAAGAAAATTTGCCTGTTCATGATGAAAATATGACAGGAGATGTTGAACAGGAATAATCCGTTCCTAACCAGAAGACACTAGAAGAAATTCTGGAGGAAACAGGGGCAGAAAGAGAGGTCGCCCAAGAAATAACAGAACCAGTTAGGGTTCTTCCCCTGGAACAGCAAGAGAAAAACAGTGAAGAAACACCCTAGAGAGAAAATCCGGGAATTAGTCACAGTCCAGGCCGCAGTGAACATCCTGCTGTTCCTTCTAAGAAAATTGCAGAAATTAGGGAATTGCGAAAGGAACATCAGAGATTACTGAATGTAATAGTCCAGCTCCACCACCAGATTAGGATTCTGAAAGAAAGGCAAAGGGTAAAAAGGACTTCGGGAAAGGAAAATGCAACCACTCCAGCAAAAACCCTCAAGACTAAGGGGCGAAGGAGCAGAATCCATCCTGCTGTTCAAAACCCTGTCAAAAACCAGGCTGTTGTTCCAAATGATGCTGAGAAGCGGACTGCTGTTTCAATTGGAAAGGAACAACAATGGACTGATATCCATGTTAAGATAGAAATGGATGAGATGTTGACCCATGATAAGGAAATTCAGATAGAGGCACCACTTTCAGGAGTGATAAGGGTTATGAACTCAAAGCAACGCAATAGTAAAGTTCAGGTAAAACTCCTGGCCTCCACTGCCACATGGAAAAGAGATCCAAAAACAGTAACCCTACAAAAGGTTTTGAAGCAAGCTCAGCAAGAAGAAAAAAATCTTAGAGAGCAAACGGTCCCTCGAGAAAAGTATGAAGAGCTACAATAGCAGCTTAGGAACATCAATCTATCCGAAAGAAAGGCCTTTGAAGGGTGGCGAAGGGAACAAGAGAAAGTCGCGAAGGTAACTCGTAGGTTAGATATAGTTATCAAGAAGATGGATACCTTATGTTCTTTATACAATGACGTCCTAGCATGTAGAGCCCTTGCTAAGAATTATGCCTTGTTTTTAATGGAAAGATATTTTCAATTGAAAATAAAGGCTGTTAAAGCAGGTGCTCCCATACAAATTAATACCATGAATGATTTTATAAACTGCTGTAAGCACTACGGGGTAAAAGTTCAGAGACTACTGTGTGAATTTTATTTACATAACCTTGTATTAGAATAGGAGACCGAGCTGAACCCTAGCCCTTTTGTTGGGGATATTCAATTACAGGCATTTATTTCATTTGGGGTTAATCAAATTAAATGGATCAAAGCCTATAATGCTTTCCAAAGACAAGAAAACGGATTAGATTTATGGATGAGAGATGAGCCTAGGGATCTAGTACAGTTATGGAGAAAACATAGAAACGTCATGAAGACTCCAGGTGTAATTGAAGCATTAGGACCCATGCATGAGGCACTCATTCGACAGGGATTAGAATACTTTTTCTCTATCAAAGACCCTGCCATTGATGCAGCTAAATTTCGGTATCAAATCTATAATCTGAATATCCAGCTCAGGGAACCATTTAAGTATGAGAATTTTAAATTAGCTTCCAACCGCTTGCACCTCTATGGTGAAATCATTTTGAGGGCAGGGCCATCCTGGTTAGGATATAGGTTCCGAAGTCCAATTATTTGGCACCCTGCACCCGGATACCAAGCCCTGTATGAGATGCCTGAGGGTCAGACAGGCCATTTCTTTGAATACCTAGTTATGCATCATGGCTATAGGCCTTCACATGAGATTTCATCTCTAGCCTACTCACTCACTGCCTTACATGTCAACTACAATGTTTTCATGATGGCATGAAAAACGGTAGGTAGGGGGGTGTGTGGAGTACTAAAGAAGGTATGTTTTTTATGATTATTTCAATGTCTTTTCATTAGAACTTACAAATCTTTTTGCATCATGAACTTGGAAAATGATAAAGAATTGTAATAAAACATGTGAGATTAATATGCAAGACGAAAACGCTGACAATTGTCATTTCCTTATGCAGGAAGGAGGAAAAACGAGAATTTTCCATTCCAAAGGAAAGGACAAGGACGGGTTAACCATTGTCCCTTTGACAGGAGACCGTATGCAAACAAGGCAAAGCAAATCAAAGCGAATTAGCCTGGGAAAGGAAGTGGAGATATTAGCTCGGCGCAGGAAAGAAAAGAAATGACTGAGGACTAATGGTTCGGCAGATCCCTCAGGATCCTTGATCCTGAGGGATCGTTGTTTTATCTATTTTTGCACTTAGATATCTCCGTTGTCACCCTTATGAAAGGGGCATCACTGTTAGCTCGGGAAGAGAGTTAGAGGTTGTTATGCTTTTATGTAATTTCTTTTAAGGTCAAAACTTTGATCATTGAGTCTCGTTAAGAACTGCTCTACTGTAATTTCACTTTATGCATTAATACACACTTGGTTATTATTTCATCTTTGAGTCTGGAATAACTTCAAGTGGTGTACCCTTGGAGGCTAAGGGCCCGGCCCTGGAGGACTCTTGCTCTTGTACCATTACATTTGGTTTATGCGTGGTTTTCTTATCGACGTTATTTGGTAATCTGATGTGTTTTGTAATTTTACATCACATGCTCTGTTATGTTTAATTTATAAAGGTTTCTAAAGACAGAACTTTTGTATTGACTCTGCATCATATTAATGTTCTTTTAGGTGTTGATATAATACTGCTAATCTTTATAGAATACTATTGCTATTCCACTACAAAGTCTTTGTGATGTGCACTTGTTCATTCACATTACGGAATTCATCTTGGAAGTTATGTTCTTTGCGATTGTTGGATTTATAAACAATGTTGTTCTATTTTGAAATGCAGTCGTACTCTTTCTAACTGAGGTGATAACTAGATCAGATTACTATTTAAGTGTGCTATGTGTATATATGGTTTTCAAGCGTTGTTCCATAATTCATCAGTAATCAGTGTTGTTCCATTTGTGTGTGTTACTCAATCCGCCCTTAAGAGTGAAGGATTGCCGGTTGATTCCTATAGATTACGATTAATGTATTTGATCTTATAGACTAAGGTGTTACTGCTTGTTAGACTTAGTTTCCGTTCTATTTCTTAACTGCTGTTCCATTTCAGATTTGCTGTTCCATTTCAGATTTGTTGTTCCATTTCAGATTTGTTGTTCCATTTCAGATTTGTTGTTCGATTTCTTAATTGTTGTTCCATTTCTTATTTGTCGTTCCATTTCTTGTTATTTTTTATTTTGGTGTGAAGAACGATCTCAGGCTATAGTGAGCATTGACATCTACTGTCTGGCTCCCAGATCCACGATCTATTCTATGATTTATTTTTCCATCAGTTTCCAAAGGGATGGGTTATTGCTACTGAACCCTTGACTGATAAATTGCTTAGTCTTTTGAATGTGTGATTTAATCTTTTGAAGTAGTTAAGCTGTAAACAAGCATCCGTTTACTTTTGTATTTTCAAACACTATGCTACTAGCATTACTATGGCAAATGATAGCCTCAAACTGAGACACTCTTTGAAATAACAAAACATTCCCAGATTGACATATTAATGTGAGGTAATTAGAGGTGAAAGAGACCCTTTTTATAGCTCCACACCTTTCAAAGAACAACTGTTATTCCCTCTAAGGAACAACAATTTTGTGTATAGATTTTCGTGTTGTTCCCTTTAAGGAACAATTGTTGTTCCCTCTAAGGAATAGTTGTTGTTCCCTCTAAGGAACAACTGTCGTTCCCTCTAAGGAACAACAATTCCCTATATATTTGATTTCCATGCTGTCCCCTTCAAGGAACAGTTGTTGTTCCCTCTAAGGAACAGTTGTCGTTCCCTCTAAGGAACAACAGTTCACTATATATTTGATTTTCATGTTGTTCCCTTTAAGGAACAGTTGCTGCTCCCTCTAAGGAACGACTATTGTTCCCTCTAAGGAACAGCTATTGTTCCCTCTAAGGAACATCAGTTTCCCATGTATTTGTTTTTTGTTGTTCCCTTTAAGGAACAGTTGTTGTTCCCTCTAAAGAACAACTATTGTTCCCTCTAAGGAGTAACTATTGTTCCCTCTAAGGAACAACAGGTTCATGTGTATTTGTTTTTTGTTGTTCCCTTTAAGGAATAGTTGCTACTCCCTCTAAGGAACAGTTGATGTTCCCTTTAAGGAACTACAGTTTTACGTGTATTTGTTTTTTTCTGTTCCCTTTAAGGAACAGTTGTTGTTCCCTCTAAGGAATAGTTGTTGTTCCCTCTAAGGAACAACTATTGTTCCCTCTAAGGAACAACAATTTCATGTGTAGTTTTTTTTTTGGTGTTCCCTTTAAGGAACAATTGTTGTTCCCTCTAAGGAACAACTGTTGTTCCCTCTAAGGAATAGCAGTTTCATGTGCATTTGTTTTTTTGTTGTTCCCTTTAAAGAATAGTTGTTGTTCCCTCTAAGGAACAACTATTGTTCCCTCTAAGGAACAACAGCTTTGCATGTGTTTGTTTTCTTGTTGTTCCCTCTAAGGAATAGCAGTTTCGTTTGGATTTGTCTTCTCGTTCTTTCCTTTAAGGAGAAGTTGTTGTTCCCTATAAGGAACAACTGTTGTTCCCTATAAGGAATAGAAGTTTCATTTGCATCTGTTTTTCCACTGCTCCATCTAAGGAACAACTATTGTTCCCTCCAAGGAATAGCTACTGTTCCCTCTAAAGAACAACACTTTTAGTGTACTATTTTTCTTCCTGTTGTTCCTCCTAAGGAACAACTGCTATTCCCTATAAGGAACAACACTGTCATGTATATATCCTTTTGTTGTTCCCGACATGGAACAACACCATCTGTGTGTATTTTTCATTTGTTGTTCCTTACAGGGAACAACTGCTGTTCCCTTCAAGGAACAACACCTTTTTGTGTGTCTTTTCTTGTTGTTCCCTTTTAGGAACAACACCCTTTGTGTGAGGTTTTCTTTAGGAAATAAACACCTTGTGAATATTATTGCACTCTATGATCCTGTATGGGGCAAGAATACAAACATATATATAAGGATACAAAATTTGAAGGTTACTGGAATGAGCAAATTGAATATTATCATCTTTAATGAGATTGCTTTGTATTGATTAAAAAGGGAAGGAAACAACCATCTATATCACTTTGTTATCCTTAACTTCACTATAAATCAAAATGATTGATTATTTGTACCATGCTAGTTCTTCCCTAACCCCTATAATTCTATTTTCTCATTATCATTGGATAAGATTAAGGGCATATTTTTTTCTATTGGTATATTCTGACTTCTTCCACCATCCCTACTCCTAAGGAGTGTTGAGCCACCCTCTATACATAAATAGGAAGTGTTGTCTAAGAAAAAAAAAATAAAAAAAAAAAACAAAAGGAAGGAAAGAAACAAATATACATATGTTTACTAACAATTCTATGATTTTTAAAATGGGGGATAGGGAGTCTCATCATGAGCCAGCCTACCATGATCATAAGGAAGTAGTGAAGTGGCATTCCCACTATGGCCTGCCCACCTTTCACTCCTCCCCATTGAATGGCATTGTGTTCATTTGGTCATCAAGCCAGCACAATGGCCTCCATTCTGACATCATAAGGCACTTTCCTAATTATACATAAAGGATCATGGTTCCAAATGGTGAAAAAGCAACTATGTCAAGGTTATAAACACCTGTGAGCAACAAAAGCTCTGTTGATGGTATTGGAGTCATATTTTTAGCATCAATAGTTATTATAACTCCCTTTTCTTATTCTTTATCTTTACTACAGAGAGATTATGTTCCTAATTTATTTGTGAACCTTTATGCATGAGATATATTTTAAAAAGTCAATCATAGTGGTTTAAGAGGAATAATGACCGCAAAGCATATTTTCCATGTCAGATGTCCTTTCTCCCTTTTGGAATCACTCCATGGCATCTCCACATTTATTCATAAATCTCGTTATAGGCATTGATTCCAGCACCCCGATATCTTTTGTGATCCTATCATAAATATGTATACCTTGCCCTTTTTACCACTCATGTACATCACCACCAGTACCTCATTCCTTCATTTAATCAGTCAAAGACAACCTATCATTCAAAGGGGGGTGAGGGTGACTCCCAAAGTACTTATGCATGTGTGTCAGTCCTTTATTTGGTTATGCCAAACTATACGACATTCCATAATAGCAAGTCTTTAACGGTATTTATGTTGAATATAATCCCATATAATGATCATAACAACTTCTTGTTCCATCGCTGGCTCTATCTATTGTTGTGTTACCTGTGCTAACTTGCAGTGTGTAGAATTCAGACAATATGGGAGGAAGAATAGTGCACAAGGAGCTGCTGACACTAGCTGTTTTTGAGGTTACCAGAGAAATTCTAGTCTGAGCCGGGTGGGTAGCATATTCCACACGATTGCAGCAACCCAATGAAGCAATTACTATCAAATTCTTACAAAATTTACAGAAGAAACATTCTACGATAAGAGGAAGGAAAATTACAGTGATAGATGCAATAATAGCTAAAGTGTCCAGATTACCAGTAGTCAGACCCATATGGACTCATAAAAAATTGAGGTTGCAGGACGCTATTGCAGTCTTTTGGGATGAGGGATAGGACTTCATTATCAAAGGAAAAGGAGTTCAACCTTCATCCCTTAGAGAGTTGTGGACAAAATTGGCCAGAGTCATTCAGAGCTATATCACATGCGACGGGAGAAAAGATGTGATAAGGCCACACCACCTTAAATTATTAGTAGTTCTGAAACAAAAATGTTTTGTAAACTTGCATGAGTATTTGAATTTCTTATTGCATGACACTTCTTGAGGCATAAAAAAATCTCGACATATAGAGACTGTCGTGAGCCACCACTGTTGGATTAGGCTGATAATAAGTTATAGCCTTGTCCAGCAACAATCAAGTTGGGAGGAATTAGTATGTCTTTGAAGGGGGTTTAGCTTTACCTTCTCCTAATCCCATTCCGAAAACAAAATGGACTACCCATACCACCAAAATTCCCCAAAAACACAGACACTCTGCCAAAATAGGGACAAGCTTGGGAATAGCTAAAAATCCCTAGGGTAGCAGCAACCATCCCGATGAACTAGCTAGTCCAGAAAATGAGCAATATTTACAGTTGGAAGGTCAGGATGACCAGGAGTTGAAACTTGAGGAGGAAACAAAGCACTCTAGTGAAGAGGAAAGAAATGAAACAGAACGTCCCTCAACGCCAAACACAATTCCACCATGAGACTTACTGCATGATATCGAATTGGCGCATATTTTGGCCAATATGAATGAATTTATATAGCCCAAAAGCCCGCTCAACTTTAACATTGGAGCAACTCAATCAGAAGAAAACTCTGGCCACAACAGGAGCATCCCAAAAAATGTAATCTGTGAAGAATAAATAGGAGGAGAACCCACCCAAGAAGAGGTGAACCAATTTAGTAATACACCTCTAGGAGAACTCAGTCGGGTTGGTTTAAATACAGAGGATGTGGGCCAAACAAGAGAAATAGAAACAAACCAGGGTAAGGACATAGCTCTTGTAGAATAAAGCCTAGATGAGAAACCGAGCCCGATAAGAGTAGAAATGATTAGTGAAACAATTTTTCCTCCTAAACAGAAGAAAAACAAACTTAAAAAGCATAGAAAGGATCAATAGAGGCTGCAGAAATTAGTAAAAAGACTCAGGCAAAAGATAAGGACATTAACAGCGGGGAAAGTTTCAGACAAAACCACTGAAACAATAGATGCAGCCATTCAAACTAAATTTCATGATACAAAGGTTACTGGGACTCAAACTGAGCCCATGTTCACTCTAATTATTAAGGAATAGTATGTAACTATTGCAGAAGTAGCTACCCAAACAGAGAGTATACATTTTAGTAACTTAGTTGTTCAAACAGAGGTGGTACCCTCCGACAGCATGACCACCCAGACAAAAGGAAAAAATGTCCATAATAAAATTACACAGACTATAAGCATTCAGTCCCATAATAAGAAAACGCAGACAATAAAAGTCCACTCTCACAGCAGGAATACGCAGACAGATATTCAAGCCAAAGACATTATGACAAGTAGTGACCCTAGTATAGTAAATCTTCATGAATATTTGGCATAGGCTTGGCTTACCATAGAATGCTTTGAACTGGAAACAATCCCCTAGTAGAAATACCAGGAATTACAAAAGTAGCTTCGAGACATGAACATCTCAGAAAGTGAGGCATTTGATAAATACAGAAAGGCAGAAGAGAGGACTGAGAAAATAAAGCTCAGATTGGAAAAGGACAGGAGTTAAATGAATATTATTTGCTCCTTATCTACTGACATATTATCATGCAGATCTCCTACCAATAACAATGCCCTATTTTTTATGGAAATATACTTACAATGAAAGATCAAAGCTGTCAAAGCTGGAAAACCGATAGAGTTGAAAACAATTGATGATTTTATAAACTGTTGTAAACATCATGGGGTAAAAGTACAGAGGCTGTTGTGTGAATTTTATTTACACAATTTTGTATTAGAAGAAGAAACTGAAAAGAACCCCAGTACTTTTGTAGGGGATGTACAATTTCAAGCCTTTTTTAGTCTCTCAGATTGATGTCATCATTTTTTTTACAGAGTAGCGCGTTTGATTTAAATTCAATCAGTTTTTAAGAGAAGAGTTATCGTCGTTGTACTCTTAACTAATACTGTTGTTACTTGAATTTCATATTGTTGTTACCTAAATTGTTGTAGGATTTCATTTTGTTAAAGGATTGAGTTTTCTTTTAATTGCAATTAGAATTTACTTATTGCATCTGTTTGCTCTTGTATGTAAAAGATCTATAATTCAATTTAGAAGCATTACTCTCTGAGTTAAATAGCCACCACATACTATGTACACTCTTGAAATAGAAAGACTTGCCCGGATTGATAATTAATGTGAAGATAATTAGGAGTTAAACAGGCACCTTTTATCACTCAACACTGGGACCACTCCAGTGAAAGTGGAGCTAAATACGAGACAACATCGGACTGTAAGTAAAGCTATCCTGCCTTCGGTTTCATCTCCTTTGGGTATTCTTTATATCGAGGGACTCAAGTATCCTACCCACACAACATACTATCTGCGACTATGTCCCCCCTGGTAGTGTCTATGATCTAAGATATCCTCAGTGGCCATACTTTTTGGGACTAACACAAGGTGACTGGGGTGGGTTTCCCTAGTACCTAACACAGACATACCTACTATGTCTTTAGTTTTTGGGAGGGTGCTCGTCTTCACGAGAGTACTTGGCCCCTCAATCTGAGGTTGGGGAAAATCTCTAGAGTAACCGTAAATGTACATTTGGCCAACTCTCTATGTTATTCATTATGATACTAGGTTTCATCTCCAATGATCGGTGCTTATCAAACAAGGTCATTTCCCTCTATTTTTTGATTGATTCACTTAGTGTATTTTTTATTTTTTAGGTGCCTGAGTGTTATCATTAAGACTTTAATGTCAAACTCTATACCTTTGATAAATGCTACATACAACGCTCAATATAGCACAATTAGCATGGGTCCCTTTAACCAACATTATGGTTGGCATCCATTGTATAGTTCTAACCCCCATATTCAAGTATCTTGGGGCACTCCTAATATGCATATACCGGCCGAGAACATAATAGTTCCCCATCATTTTTGGTGAGCCTAGGTATTGCAACAAAAATGTTGTAGCTCCCAGGGCTACCAGCTTCACTTATCAACCTGGGGTTCGTGCAAACTTGGAGGTGACAATGCTATATGCACAAGTAAAAGTGAAGGTCCTGCCTGTTGTCACTGCTCACCTGGCAAGAGACCCTAGGGTTTCCAAGCCACACTTCTATAAGGTTTGAAGAAGCTTAATTCATTGATGGAAGAAGAGAAAATCTATTCTAAGAGAGAGCTACTCTACTGCAATAATGAAGAAAACATCATGTAATGCTAAACCACACCAGAACCTAACTAACCATCTAAACAACTATGTTATACAGAATTTCTAAATCAAAACTAACCTAATGCTACTATCTAAATTGCAGAGGTAAATAGAATTAAACTATACTAAGATGTAATCAAAGAAACTAAATTAAGTCTTTTTTCAAGTGGAAGAGCAGTCGGAGATTGAAATTGGTGAAAGGAGGACGTAAGGACGCAATAGTGCATACGGACCATTGGATTGATCGATGAAAAGAAGATGGATGGTGGAGATATTATCATGAGGAACTAAGTGAATGGATGGACGAACAAGGTAACAAAGCAGATGAACAACGGATATCCTATCACGAGGAATTAAGTGAATGGATGGACGAACAAGGTAATGAAGCAGATGAATAACAAAGATCTTATCATGAGGAATTAAGTGACTGGATGGACAAACAGGGTTAACAGGAGATGAATAGCAGAGATCTTATCACAGAGACTAAGTCAAGAGATGGAAAACAGAGATTGTATCGTGGGAAGAAAATGTACGGAAATGATGGAGCAGGTTTCGAAAGCGGTAAGTAGTTTCTTGTATGTCATCAAAGTTGTAAGCTGTATTTCTGAATTTCACACGATTAACCTAACTGAGTGACATGTAGCACAAGAAAACCACTTTTCTCGCATGCTCTCGAGTGGATAACAATCAAGCAAGAATCTACACGAGATTGTGTGATAGTCGTTGGATCAAGCTAGACAGATCAACAGTAGAGATCGACCAAGCTAGTTGGCAATCGGGTGACATAATAGCTGTCGGATCAAGCGAGGAAGATCAACAGTGGGGGTTTAAAGTGCATAATGTGTTGAGGTGACGCGATAGTCATTGGATCAGGTGAGGCAGATCGACGATGGGGATTTAGAGCGCATAAAGTAAGTGGAAGACTTCACGCAAGGTGGTAGTTGGATAAACTAATGATTTGGACAATGATTAGATAGGTTTGTTGTGGATCAGACGAGAAGGGGATTATGCATGAGGAACATGCTAAAGGAGGTTTCAATGGAAATGATAGAAAAACTAGTGAGGGTGAACAAGTAACTACATCAAACAACAAATTCCATAAATCATGCGAGAACCAAAAACCTGTGTTTTTGGGGCTGCTGAAGGGTCTCTTCCTCAAGTCATGGTCCAAGAGGGAGGAGGTGAGGCCAAGACACCTTTGGACAACCTTATGGTGATATTTTTCTCCTAGCTACCCTGTAAACTGAAAGAAAGCACGAATGGAAGTAAACTACAACACAATTGATCTACTCTATGCTACTGCAATGAAAATGCAGCTACTTAAGCAAATGAGAAAAAAAAATACGAAGCTACTTAAGCAACTACACCGAAGCAGAAATCTATGCTAGCATATATGTACAGTAAAGAGGATATTTGGCTGCTCAGGTTGGTCCCTAACCCAAGAGCTTTAGCCCTCTGAGTTAACTTAGTGATGGCTCAAAAAAGAATTGATCTTTATTATAAAAACCATGGATTACATAACAAATTGTCACAAGTCTTGCAGGTCAGAAATAAAGTAGAGTTTTTCCATAAAAATCTAAATCTTACTGAGGTCCTAAGCCTCTCTATTTATACATCTCATAAACTAGTTTTTGTCACTTTCACTTGCTCGGTTGTCATCTAGTCTTCAAAGTGATGGTTGTTTGCACTCCGAGCTGACGAAGAAATATTCGAATGAAGGGGTAGTAAATGAGGAGGATTTACCTCCTAGAATTACTCTCCCTTGTCCCATTCGATGTTTTACCGAGGTCTTTGCCATAGTTCCTTGCTTTTATCCTTTATTCCTACATTTTTCCTTTCTTTTATCCTTTATTCTTGCATTACATGCACATTAGATCACAAAGAAAAATATCCAACTCTAACTCATCTCATAAACAAAGTATAATCAAAAGTATGCAATAAGTTGTGAGAATAGTTGGTTTGACTACGCTAGGAGGTGAATTAAGGCCCATATAATTACTCGTTGATGAGGATCATCATCAACCCCCTACTGAAAGTGTTTCTCATCCTCTGATCAACTTAGTTAATGTCCATGCCCTTCATGGCTTTGGTAGCCTCTCTGACATCCCATGCTTCTATTGCGGTCTCTTCTTCTTGTTCATAGAAGCCTGCTTTCCCTTCTACTTCTTCCCACTACCTCTTTTCCTCTTCTTCTTTTCTCCCTTCTAGCATCCCTAGGAGTAGTGGTGGATTGAGTTTTAGGCCTGTCCAATTGACCTTCAACCTTTGCATTGATTGCTTATACATAGGTGTCCTGTTGAGTGCCTCTCTCAACCTTTGAGGGGAGTGATATTCTCTGATCTTCAATTTGTGTGGCAGTATGTTCCATCTCCTTTAGCAAGCATGTATATTATCATCTCTTAGCAGCATAAACATATCCTTAAAATGTGAAATTTCTTGCTCTTAAGTAGCAAGATATCTAGGTGCCAGTTGATGTTCATTTGCAATTAGATTATGGGTGTTGATTAGGGCCATGGGATTTGATTGTTCAGCTCTGATGAAAAGAGGTTCATTTTTATCTCTAGCAAATATTATTTTCATCTCTGCAACTCTTGACTTCTCATGATTCATCAATGATTCCAAAGCCATTAATTGTAGATCTCCTATCTCTTCATTAGGATCCCAAATATTCATGTCTGTGAGGGCCATGTTTTGCAAGTAAAACTCAGCCATTTTGGCCCTATCCTCTAGTGCACTTTGATCACAAAGATCAATAAATTTCCTACAGTCCTGAAATGGCAGGGTGGTGCTTTGTGCTAGTGTTTTAATCTGAAATTGCAGCCATTGTTCTCTAAGGTAAAGAGCATAGGATTTAGCTGGCATCCTACACTGGATGGCCTCCAAGGAGAGGTTTGCCATACATGCTAGTTGGTTTTCCTTTTCTTGTAGTTGTCCTCTCAGGGGCCTCTGGAGACACCCTAGGTGACTCCTCCTTATATTCTTCCCCTCTATTTCAATGCCTTCTTCCTCTCTGATAGAAGGACTAACATCATAGATGAGGGATTTGATGTCATCCTTTGCTGCAAAGTATCTAAAGACTAACCATTTTATAAGGATCCTGAGGTTTTGGAGGGCATCCTCAATGAGGATTCTGATCAAACCATGGTGAGCCAAATGTTGAGAATTCCCTTCCTTTACTTTTTTGTTGGAGTCTATGAGTGATTGCATCAAGAAATAGGGTATGTTGAGTCTTTGGTGAACTGGTGTTTCTACCCCAATTCTTAGTTCTTCAAGAATCCTAAAATGGTAGCCATAAACAACACTATATCTACCCTCATATGGGATATATTTGATGAGTTGGTAGCCTACCTCACTCCATTGGTATGGTAGACTATCCCTCCTTACTCCATTTTTATCCTCTTTGGGTTCTTCACCTTCTAAAATGAATTTTCTTTTTTCCACATGACTGTCTGCTTTGTCTTATTTTCTCCATGCAATTCCTAGGCGAAATGTGGTGACCCTACTGATGAACTTTGGGGTGAGATCTATAGTGGGACCTCTAACTATAATAGTGGCATGGATTTTCCTATGTGGAGTGAGGGAATGAGCAAATTCTTGAGAAAATAAAGTTTCCAGTGTATGTAATCCACTAGCTTTTTAGAGGACTTCTACTTCATTTGCTTGTAAATGGAGATGGATTTTTAGATCCTACCTCTTTAGAATGGTGGCAGTGGACAATTCTCTTGATATTCCCTCTTTAACCCCTCTCTACCTATCCTGTAGACTGCCTCTGGGTATCCTATAGATTGCTCTCGCAGACTGCTCTTGTAGGAATTCTCTTGCAAAATGATGGATCCTTGTTTCCATTGGGTGGCCAAAGTTATGAGAGCTACTTGAGTGAGGGAATTTCAAGGAGGTGAAATGCATGAATGCATGAAAATAATGTTTCGTTTCCCTTTATACCACCTCATCATTCCCACTCCTTGTAATCATCTCCCACAGTTGTTAAATCCATAGTTAATCACTTCTTGTCCTACTCCTCCTCTGTTCTTTGAGTTTACTGCAGCCATGTGTGAGAGGACACCCTACTTTGTATGTGATGACTCGATGAAGGTGGCCAAGTTAACTTGCCACCTTTTCACTTACAAACCAACTACCTCGTAACCTTTACAACTTTTGATCAAATGATGCATATGAGTGAGGGAGTGGGATACATACCTGTGGTCTCGATGCCATGCTATAGTTTGTCGAGGATCAGAGGTGTTGCATTGTTCATTTACCGCATGGTCATTCTTCTTCTTTCTCTTTTACTTGCTGATGGTTTATTGGCTTTTGCAGGTGTCTGTGACTAAAGATCTGATGTTGCTGCTACTGTGGAGCTCTTGGATCATCCTAGTGAAGACTTTGCAGCTAATGATTGATATTCTGTGAGATAGGGTATTAGTAATGGTTTAGGTGATTGGTTAGAACATGTCTAGTATGAATTTTGGGGACCTAACCAATCTACCATTCAAGGGATCCTGTAGAAAACAAAATCTTTACCTAAATTGAATCAATGAAGTGAAAAACAATGGAATTGATGGGGGGATGTAGGGTAAGGAGTGGAGGAGATGAATATATGTGAGGCAAGGTTCCCTTTGGATCTTCTCTTTGCTCCTTGATTGTCTTTCTCACCCACCTGCAAATAACAGTTATGTATTTTTTATTTTTTATTTTATTATTATATGTTTTTGAAAAACACCTAGGCTGCCTCAGAGAGGTTTTCACCCTAGATATCTACCCTGGGCGCCTCAAGGAAGGTTTTCAACCAGGGATCTTCTCACTCTTTTTCATTATTTCTCATCCTTGTACCTCCTCACGAGGTTTTCAACCCAAAGATGGGACTCAGGTGCCTCATAGAGGTTTTCACCTGAATCCTTATTCTTTTTTCTATTTTTCAGTGCCTTGATGAGGGAGGAGCTGGAACTTGCTCCACCATCATCACTGTCTTATTGATATTGTCAATGAACTCTTGTTTTGATAAAGGCCTCTTGTACATTTTCAATCAGTGTCCATTCACAAGCAATGGAATGGCTTCTTCATCTCTAGTTCTGATTTGCACTAAACCATTATGATGGCATCTTTCCACCACATAAGGTCTGAGCCATCTTGTCCTTAGATTGCCCTTGAAGTCTTTATACCTAGAATCATATAATAGTTCCTAGTATCCCTCTTGAAATTGCTTCTCCTTAATATGTTTGTCATGCCAAATCTTCCTCCGAAGGTGAACTATCTCTATATGTAGGAGAACCTGCATTTTGAATTCATCCAAGCCATTCAAATAGAACAATCTTTCTTTCTATGCATGACTTAGATCCAAATCTAGTTGGGCTACCATCCTCAACATATTATATTCAAACTCAATGGAAAACAAAGCCTTTTTCCCATACACCAGCTCATAGGGTGTAAATCGAATGGTGGTCTTCCATTTTGTATTATAGGCCCAGGTGGCATCAAGTAGTCTTTCTGCCCAATCCTTCCTACTGTTGCTCACTACTTTGGTTAAGATGTTCTCCAGTGCCTTGTTGGTCACCTCCACTTGCCCATTAGCTTGTGGATGATAAGGAGTCGAGGTCCTATGCTTGATTTTGTGATCGCTAAGCAATTCTTCAATCATGTTGGAGATAAACTAGCTACCTTGGTGTGTGACTAGCTCTCTAGGGTACCCAAATTTGTATAATATATTCTCCTTAGGAACTCAGCCACCTTCTCTTTTATTGTTCCTTAATTTCCATGGTTTCAACCCACTTAGTCAAATAATTAGTGCACACAATAATGTATTGTCTTTGCTTTGAAGGAGGGTTGATAGGCCCAATGAAGTCCATGCCCCACTTGGCAAATGGCTTGAAACTCACTTGAGGTTGTGGGGTCATTTCATCTCTTGGAGTAGGATTTCCCATCCTCTGGCACTGATCACACTGACTAATGTACCTTTACACATCCTGATGAAGAGTAGGCCAACAACAGCCTACTTGCAACACTTTGAATGTTGTCCTCTTTGCCACAAAGTGACCTCCGCAAGGCCCATCATGTCAGGTCAGAAGGATGTCAAAAACCTCCTCCTCCTTTACATGCCTTCCCAAGATTTGATCTGGGCCAAGTTTTAATAGATTGCCCCCAATCCAAGTGAAAGGGGCGCTTTTCCTGACTATCTTGCTCCTTTCTCTAGAGGGCAAGTTTGGTGTGAACTATGCTAATACCAAATAGTTTGCTGTATCAGCAAACCATGGGGAGAGAACTGAAATAGCAACAAATGCTCATCTGGTAGCTGGTCATCCACCATTCCTTCTTCACCTGCAGGTAGATTCATCATAGATAGAAAGTCTGCAACAACATTTTCCTTACCAGGCTTATCAACAGTAGTAAGATCAAACTGATGTAGTAAAAGCAACCCTCTTATAATTCTAGCATTCACATCTGGTTTTTTTATTAAATATTTGATTGCATCATGGTCAATATGCACAAATGTTTGGTAGCTTGTAATGTAATGCCTAAATTTATTTAATGAATTCACAACATCCAGGATTTCCTTTTCGGTCACAGTATAATTTAGCTCAACCATTGACAGATTCATGCTGATAAAATAGATGGCATCAGGAAATTTCTCCTCTTCCTGACCTAAGGTTGCTCCTATGGCTTTGTGTGAGGAATCAGCATGAATATGAAAAGGGAGGGCTCAATTTGGGCCTCTAAGGATTGGTGTAGTGGTTAACCTACCCTTTAGAATGTCTAAGGCCTCTTGACAACTCTTTGACCATATAAACTCTGAATATTTGGCCAACAACCCAAACAAAGGAGAGGCCAACTTGTTGAAGTCCTTTATGAACCTTCATTAGTATCCAGCTAACCCTAAGAAACTCCTGACATCTCTCTACTTTTGTGGAGGTGGGACCCTTTGGATGATTGCTATTTTGTTTGGGTCCACCTGTAGTCCTTGCTGAGATATTGAATGACCTAGCACGGTCCCTTCAGTCATTAAGAATTCACATTTTTCTCGACTGAGAGATAGGTTCATTTCATGCATTTCTGCAATACTTTGCGTAGGTTAGTCAGGGCTTCTTGAAAATCACAACCATAAGGTGTAAAGTCATCCATATAGATTTCCACAACATCATGTACTAATTCAGCAAAAATACTCAAGATTGTTCTCTGAAAAGTGGTAGGAGCATTGCATAGGCCAAAAGGAAGGACCCTATAGGAAAAAGTAACCCAAGGAGAAGTGAATGTGATCTTATCCTGGTCTTTTGGGAAAATTTGGATTTGGTTGTACCCACTTAATCCGTCTAGGAAGGAAAAAAAACTTCTTCCCTCCCACGCCATCTAGCACTTGGTCAATCAAGGGTAGGGGAAAATGATCCTTCTTTGTGGCTTTGTTCAACTCCCTATAATTAACACAAATCCTCCACTTACCATTTTTCTTGGGAACTAACATTAAAGGAGATACCCACTCATTGTCTGAGATAGGGTAAATGAATCCTACATCTAGCAGTTTTTGCAGTTCTTCTTTGACTATGTCTTTAAGAGCTAGATTCATCCTCCTTTTTGGTTGCCTGACTAGCTTGCAACCTTCTTTGATGTATATGTAGTGAGTACACACTGAGGGGTGTACTCCCCTCATTTCCTTATAACTCCAAGAGAAGGCTTCTAGGTTTTCTCTCAACACGTTGCATAGATTTTCCTCTTCTAAAGTAGAAATAGATGTATTAATTTTCAAAGTTTTTTCTGGGCCAAATTCTATGGTTTTGACATGGAGTGCATTGGAATTGGCCAAGCATAAGTCAATTGGATGATTGTTCTAGGTTTCCCTTACTTCTTCTTCTAATGGTAGTGAACTAGGAGTTGGACTTGGGAGCAGGTGTTCAATTAAGTCATCCTCATCTTGTTGTCCTCCTCTTATGGTTGCTTCCAAAGCATAAAGTTGGGAAAAATAAATCTCATCTTCTTCCTCCTCCTCCAACCATAAAGTTAAATCACG